>APFE031481139.1:100065-127712 GCA_000404065.3 Pinus taeda | reverse complement strand
GGAATATCTGGGTCATATTGTATCTCATGAAGGAGTTAAGGTACACCCTAGAAAAATTAAAGCCATTAAGGAATGGAAAATCCCCACATCCATAAAGCATCTACGAGGATTTCTCAGGTTGAAAAGGTATTATCACAATTTTGTTAAGAATTATGGGAGAATAGCATCACCTCTAACAACATTATTGAAGAAAGATGCATTTTCATGGACTCCAAAAGCAACCAAGGCCTTCGAACATCTTAAAGAGGCAATGTGCTAAGCACTAGTCTTAGGTACACTGGACTTCACAAAAACCTTTATTATGGAATGTGATGCTTCAAGAAATGGAATTGGTGTTGTTTTAATGCAAGATGAAAGACCGATTGCTTTTGAAAGTTGTCGAATCAAGGGAAATTTTTTACACAAAGCTATTTATGAGAAAGAAATGTTGGCAATACTCCATGCACTTAAGAAATTTCGACCCTACCTAATGGAAAGACACTTCAAGGTAAAAACGGATCATGATAGCCTTAAATACTTTTTATAACAACGATTATCCTCTGAAGAGCAACAAAAGTGGGTCACAAAGATGTTGAGTTATGACTTTGAAATCATCTACAAAAAAGGGAAGCAAAATGTGGTGGCAGATGCACTCTCAAGAAAGGATGAGGATGTGGAAGCATTGTTGTGTGCCATTTCTATTATCCAACCAGATTGGATAAATGAAGCAAGGGAAGAATGATGAAGAAGTGTGGGCACTTATTCGAAAGTTACAACAAGATTATAGTACGTCGGATACATTTAGTTGGTGAAATGATTCATTATGGTACAAAGATCGCTTATACCTCTGTAATAATTCCTAGCTAAAACAAAATATTCTTATGGAATTGCACACTTCTCCCTTAGGAGGGCACTCTGGATTTTTAAAAACTTACCATAGGGTTAAGAAGGAATTTTTTTTGGATGGCCTTAAGTCAGATATTCAAAAGTTTGTGGTGGAATGTTTGGTTTGCCAACAAAATAAAGTTGAAATAATTAAGACACCAGTGTATTCCAACCTTTATCCATTCCAAGCCAATGTTGGGAGGAGGTTTTAATGGACTTTATCACAGCTTTACCCAAGTTTGACAGAAAGAGTGTCATCATGGTGGTAGTTGACAGACTTACCAAGTATGCACACTTTTGTGCATTGTCACATCCATTTAATGCTGGTACAGTTTCTACTGCATTTATGGAAACAATTCAAAAGCTACATGGAAACCCAAAGATTATTGTAAGTGACAGAGACCCCATTTTCAGTTGAAATATTTGGATAGAATTATTTTCTTGCCTTGGTACTCAGTTAGCTCATAGCTCTTCTTATCATCCTCAATCTGATGGGCAAATTGAGATAGTAAACAAATGTTTGGAAGGATAACTTCGTTGCTTTGTATTTGATAAACAGACACAATGGGTCAAATGGTTGCCTCTGGTTGAATGGTGGTAGAACACTTCCTTCCATACAGCAACAAAAATGACCCCATTTATGGCACTTTATGGATATTAGCCACCATCCATCACATCATATTTAAGAGAAAATTCTAAGGTTCAAGCAGTGGAACATCACATAGAACATCAACAACAAGTCCTCCAATTCTTAAAGGATAACCTCATGTTGGCACAAAATAGAATGAAACAACAGGCAGATCAACATTGCAGTGAAAGAAGATTTGATGTAGTTGATTGGGTATTCCTACGGCTATAACCATATAAGCAAATGTACCTCAAGCAAGCTACGAAGGATAATAAATTATCACCAAAGTATTATGGTCTGTACAAGGTGTTGCAAAAGATTGGTATGATGGCATACAAATTGGAGCTTCCTGTAGCTTCTCGATTGCACCCAGTTTTCCATGTTTCATGTTTAAGGAAGGTTATAAGTGACAAGCTCCCAGTTCAAACAATATTGCTAGAACTTGACAAGGAAGGAAAAATTATATTGGAACTGGAAGCATTCATAGAAATAAGAACTCAACAGCTATGAAATCGATCAATTTCATAGTATCTTATCAAGTGGAAGAACTTATCTGCTGAAGATTCCACATAAGAGGATGAGAATTTTATACAGAAGCATCCAAAACTACTCAAGCATTGAGGACAACACCTTTTTGAAAGAGAGGGGCATGTTGGGTCCCTATAATACTAGTGATTACCCCATTACTATTGTAGTTGTATCCCTTATTAATATTTTTTTGCCCCTATTGTCACCATATTGTTATTACTGTGCCCCATAGAATCCCTCTATTGTTATTTTTGTGGCATTATATTATTATTATTAGGTGAGATGGGTTATATTGTACTCCTTAGACTCCTATATAGAGAAAGGAGGTTTTTTCATTTGAATCATCCAAGAATTGTTCATTTATGTAATGTAAAGGAGGTTTCCCCCTCGAAGAGGCTGAATTCTAAGGCGTTGATCTATCTTTTCTATCTTTTTGTGAGTTGGTTTCATAACACTTGTCTACTCCTCTGAGCCACCTCCACAGCTCCAATGTGGTCATTCCTATGTTTGTATTGATGATGCAGCGCACCAACTACTCGGTCGCCACGTGTGAGATCTTCTCATGATCAACCAAGTCCCAATCCTCGGGTTTTAGCAACAGCACCCACACCAAGCACGGTCCTTCCAAAACAATCTCATCTGGTAGAAGATGGGTTTTCAAGGGGTTCTTGCTCTCATCGATGTCTTTAGGCACCTTGGCCTTTCCCTGCACGAAGGGACATACTCAGGCAACCGAGTGATAGGGTCAGCATCCTAGGCTTCAACCTCCTCCATATCTACTCCCACATCCTCCTCATCCATTGGGATGTCTTCAATTTCTTCCTCCTCTGACTCCAAAGTGATAGCTTTGCCCTTATCCTATGTGGTAGGCTTCGGTGGGTTTCTTCTTAGTGATGCATGCATTGGTATTGCAAGTCGCTTGCCCTTCTTATCCTTCGTGTTCTCCTTGGTTGAGGTGGGATTTGGCCTCAGTGTTCTTGTCAATTTAGGGACTTCAGCTAATACTTCAGCAACCTCTGGAGCAACTACTTCCACCTCTGTCTCCATTTCCAACACCGACTCCTTTGCTTCGGTATCTATAGTTGTGGTAGGTGTCGACATAATTTTCTGCAAGAACTCCTGTGTCTCCTTCGGCAATATCTCAAAGACTGAATTAGCTCTCAAAAGTTTGTAGTGCTCGCAATTCATGTGTGCCTGAGAGCTCAACAACTCAATTCTCAAAATGCCATGTGTTTTTCACTAGACAACCACTTGTAATTTATACGGCATTTTGAATTCAAATCCAATTGTTCCCCCAAATTTGGTTCATTAATGCTGGATTAACAACGGATTTTCAAGGATCTGAGCCACAAATTTTTTCTTAAATGCCAACCGCCCACTCCATTTGGCCACATTTCTATTGTCAAATCATGAATAGTGACTTTAATGGTCACTTTCGAGCCGACCTGCGCGATTTCTCTCTGGGTAGCATAGCTCCCTTCACACTGTCACGAACCCTGTGACAATTCCTTGCTTCATACAATCCTTGAATCGCGTAGCTCCCCAACTCAGGAAGTGTAGTTTATAGTCCCACGCCTCCTTTCAGCTGCCTGGAGCGCTATGACTGTGCTACCTTCATGTAGTCACATGGTCGCACCACCGGTGTATGGATTCAAGCGATTTCCATTCACCTTTCCTAGGAAGGGTTCTCCATTCAATTTGACCAAATGAATCGCTCCTCCATCCGTAATCTCCTTAATGACATAAGGCCTTAACTAGTGCATCCTGAACTTCCCAGGAAATTTATCAAACTTGCTATCATATAACATGTTATCACTTAGAGCTAAAAAGAACTGATATATATAACTTTTCATCCTATCCCGATGACAAAGGTCAGTGCTAGTCTATTATTGTTTTAATTTTTCTTCCCTTAGAGTTTGAAGTTTTAAAGAGGTCATGAGTCAAGTTTATTCTCAGTCCCCATTGGTTCTCCTCCATCCACCACTGTTTCATAGCCACGTGTCATCTTATGTCAGTCACCGAGTCTTTTAGTAATTTCGCAGCGCATATATACTATTAAAGTGTTTTCGCAACGCTTTTATAGTTTAGTAGTTTCGCAGCGCAATCCCGATTAGGCAATTTTGCAGCGCATCATTCAAATTTAAAAATGACATCGCTGCAAAACCATGGATTCGTACATTTCGCAGCGAATCTTTCCCGAAATGTCAAGTCCGTTAGGTGAGTTACAGGCTGTGTCTTCTCATGTTAGCTCATGTACCCCTCTTATCACATTTCACCACTCATTTCCATTATCACCACCACTAGATCTGTTGATACGCACGAATCATCATTTCCAAGAAAGACCACCGTGCATAAATCTTAATGATGGTTGCAAATCTTGCATGAATGACAAATCTGCAAGATTACAATTTGAGATATTTTAAACGGCAAGATTTCAAGTTCAAATGCAAAGATAATCAAGTGAGGTCGATAATCAAGCGAGGCTGGATAAACAAGCGAGGCTGAATTCAAATAGAAGCTGAATCACAATTCAAACCAGAGCTGGTAGTCATTGTTTGCGAATATTTGGAAAAATCAATGGAGAAAAAGGAGCACAGATCCGGCAAATGTCTAAGGACCGAGCCTGAAGGCCTAGATATAACACTAAGAAATAAAGAGGTGGAGAAAGCATTTAAAAAGGCCGAGTGCTGGAATTTTTGCAAAAGGCTACAAGGAGGACACACACAGGTAACCAAAGAATTTGCACTTAACTTCACAGGCTTGAATTCAAAGGTAGTTATGATAGAATTGCAGGTCTCACCAGAGGTGATATGTACTATGACAGAGATCCCATGAGGACAAGAGCAATGGTTTAAAAATTTCAAATTTGACATGAATCCTTGCAAGGAGTTCTTAAAGAATGAGTTTGTAAATGCAGATTTAAGTAAGGTAGTGCCCAAGAGTTATGTCAAAGAATATTATGCTCATTTACTCACCTGCATACAAAAATATCTGACTTGTGAAGGAAGGTATAACAAGGTTTACTCATACCATTTTAAGCTCCTTTTGCATTTCACAGGGAAGGTCTCCATAGACTTACCTTTTTATCTTTTCCGTAGTTTGAGTAAGATGTGTGATAAGGTACAGCTAAGGAAAGAGGATTGTGAAACCTCTTTGTTTCATCATGGTTTGATTAAACTACTGGTTTTAGATGAGCTCCAAAAGGTAGATAGAGATTGGAATTCATTCATTTTTATGGCTGGCTTCAAAAGCCAGACTGCCCTCAGTCCTCTACCCGCAAGAGATTTTACAATAGCAGAGCTCCAAACAGAAGCAAGAGCTAAGAGAGTTCCGAATTCACAAGCAAGAAAACAAGTGAAGCCACTCATCATTCAAGATCCACCTCAGCAATAAACTAAGGAAAAATCTCATGGTAAAAAGATTGTACCTGAAACAAGCACATCTGAAGTAGTCTCAAGGAGAAGAACAAGAAGTCAGATGACTAAGGAAAAAGGCAAAGCTGTAGCAGTTGAAGAAAGTCCAGTTTCCAAGGGAAGTCTAAATGATTTATTACAGGCTATTGACTTTGAGCAGTCTCTACCAGTTCAAATTCAATTGATACAATCAGAACAAGAGAGCACCAAGAAAGCCAAAGCCTCAAAAAGGCTTAAATTTGATGACCTAGCTAAACAATTTGTTTTTAAACCTAGAAGGCCTATGACAAGGAGATTCCAACAAGTACAGGAAGCACTGCCAAGAACCGAGGAAACAGGGGAAGGGACACAACGCCAGCAAAGGAAGAACACAGGCAAAACAATCATTACATCCAAAGAAGACAATATAGCAGACCTAAAGAGCAAATTGGAATCAGCTAAGCATGAGATTGCCAAATTGAAGAAAGATGGTAGAAGACATGCAATCATACAAGAAAACTATTACAGAATTAAAACCCTGTGGGAGGAGAATGCAGCTGTAGAAGTGGTTGATTGCAATACACAATTTCACACTTGGACAGTGCCAGCAATCAAATAAGCCAAGTACATTAGGATGATCAATATGCAACTGAGAGCTGGGAATAAGGTTATGAAGAAACAAATAGAAGATTTGAAGGCACAACTAAGCCAGCTTAAAGGACATGCTAAATGAAATTACATTTCAAGTAAGATTGTGTTTTGAAATTTTGATAAGTTTGCTTGATCTCACCTTTCTGAAGAAACCTAAATCCCTATTCAGCTTTTGGAAAGTCTAAAAGAAGTTTTGGCAACTAAGTACTTGATTAATAAAAGTCTCGGGTTAAAAACAAGGTTTTTTAAACAACTCAGCAGTTTCGTAGCGCGCTACGAAACTGCTGAAAGGGATGATTTCAACATAAATCAACCAGTTTTGAAGAAGAAGCGGGAAAATTTTGAAGGACAGATGTATACAACGAGACATCTAAAGTTACAGCAGCCAATCAGACTAGCACAAGTGGAAATAAATGGTTTGGATCAAAAAGTTGCATTTTGTCATATCATAAGAAAATTAAAGCACAGATCAGACAGCTTGAATGCGTTTTCCTTTTTTGTTTTCAAGACAGTGGATGACACATCATCAAATCATGTTTCATAACAGTGGACAGCACATCAATAGATGTGGCCACCGTCATGTTTTGGGGAACAAAGATCAAAGACCGAATGATGTGGAATTGAAAACCACAAAACTGAGAAGCAAGGATAGTCTCCTAATTTTTCTGAACAATGAAGAAGATACAGCATTCAAGAGCAGCATGGAACATTAAATACCCATCTCAGCCAAACTGAAAGAGAACCAGATGTCAAAGAAATGGATTATATTAATCAAAGCCATTATGCATGTAATATGGAGTTAGAGTCATATTTGATTTAGATCTCTAAAAAAAACTCCAGCCAACACTTTGTTGTATTTATTAAGTAGTTAGAGTTTAAGAGTTGTCAGTAATAGAAGTAGTTTTCAAATTCCCCTCATGCTTGAGGAGGAATATCGATCAGTTAGAATAAGAGCTCTATATATAGCTGAAACAACAATGTAATCAGGGTTGGAAATTTTATGAAAAGGCTGGTATTTGGCTTATGTAAAACTTTGTTTCAGTAATACAAGTTTGGCTTTACTTCTCAGGATTCATGAGGGATCTTTATGTTCAGAATATGTGATGTTGTCCTTTTCCTAATTCTTGCAATGGTATGGATGTATAATCACTCATAATTCACTGAATGTGCTCTGACTTCCTGTATACATTTATAAACTGTGTGGTCCTATATGAGTTTATGTTCTGAATGTTTAAATGTTGAATGCCCTGACTTCTATGTAAGGTTGAATTTATTGTTATATTGAGATGTTATTGACTCCATAAGCCCAATGGATAGTTGTTAATGTGTTTCCACCATTCATACTTTTCACAGTTGTTTTACAAGAGTTAGCCATCTTATCTATAATCAAAATCATTAACCCATTTAGAGAGAGCCCTCTCAGGTTGAGGAGGCTAAGCCTCAGCCTAAAGTAGGTTTGAAATAGTTACTTAGAGTCAACTTGACCAGCAGCCTATCAGGATCTGATTTTGAGATAACATAACAAAACCAGGTCATTTACCTTAAAAGTGTGCAGCTTAATGTGCCGATCATGCCATGATTTTTCACGCTGCTTTTGGATCTGTTGGTGAAATCCAACCAGAAATCTCTCTTCCTCAAGCTCAACCAGCTATGCGAGCCTCTCCCCCAAGGTTCCATGATTTGTCATACCCATGAGTGCTGCTATGCGTAGACTAGGCACAATGTATTCCATGGGCATTACTGCTTCAACACAATAGACAAGACTAAAGGGTGTTTGTCCAATCAAATTCTTACATGTCATCTGATAGGCCCATAGTAACGTGGGTATGCGTAGGTCATAATTACTTCGCTGAGCATTGCAAACCTTGGTCAACGCATTCTCCAAGACTTTATTGAATGCTTCCACTATACCATTAGCCTGTGGGTGATAAGGTTTGCTCTTCGAGTGATATCCTTGAAATTCCTCCATTAGCATGCTGATCATCTCATTCAGAAAGTGCGTATCGTGATCACTCATCAAAATCTTTAGACACGCAAATCACGCCAGTACATACTCAAAGCGGAACTTTGCAGTAGTCGCAACTATGCAATCGATAACAAGTTGTGAGTCTGCCCATTGAGTCAAAAACTCTATCGCGGTGATAATGTACCTCGCTCCCATCTTTCCTTGGGGTTGAATCAATCACATAAAGTCTATCACCCATTTCTCAAAGGGTTGTAATGCCCCCTATGGATTTAGAGGCATCTCATCCCTCTGCGATGGCCTGCCAATCTTTTGACACACATCACACACTTTGTAGTAAGATTTTGAATCTTGATGGAGGGTTGGCCACCACAACCTTGTGTGGAGAATCTTCTGTGCGGTCTCTCTCCCTGCATAATTTCCTCCTGCAATGCTCCCATGAGTGTCCACGAGGATGCTGCTGCTTTTAAACTCCGGGACATATCGTCGCAATATCTCATCTGACCCCTTTTTGTACAGATGCCCAACAATGATAGAAAAATTTGTCACATGCACCATTAACTCCTTCTGCTAGACGATGTATGCTTCTGGGGAAATTCCTATCATTAGGAAGTGTATTATATCCTCAAAACGACCATCCACGATGCACATTGCAATCAGGCAATCTTTCTTCCAAGTTAGTGGGCTCTTCCCATGTTTCGATGTGCGACAAATTGTCCGGTCCCGCGTTCAGTCATTGAGGCTTCACAATAACTTCAAAATCATACTCCTATAACAATAATGGCCACCTACAAATTCTCCCCCCAACACAGGCTTATTGACCAAGTACTTTAACAGAATGATCTATATACATCTTAAAATGGCCACCCAGCAAGTAGTGTCTAAACTTCTGGAGCACGTATACCATGGCTAACCCTTCGCGCTTGGTGGTGGAATAGTTCTTCTCCACCTTGGATAACCTTATGCTTACGAACGCTATAATATGGTCCAAGTCTCCTCCGCCATCTTGTGTCAGTACTACTGCCAACGCTATACATGATCCATCGACATGTACATGAAACTCTTTCTTCCAATCCGAGAAGACTAAAATCGTTGCGGTGACCATATTTTCTTTCAATACATCCAAGCTCTTCTTATAGTCCTCGTTTGAGCAGAATGTGACATCCTTCTTCAAAAACTTCTCCATAGGCACAGTGATCTAGGCATTGCCTTTGATAAACTTTCTATAATATCTTGTATGTCCTAGGGTACCTGTTTCACACTCCTCAGCGCTTCAACATGATCTTCATCACACCTAGGTCCCTGATTATCCCTTTTAGATCTATAAACTTGGTAGGGAATAAATACTGGTATTCATGGATAAATTTAGTGACCTTGTGCATCGTCGCATCATCCTAGTAATCTCCAATCTTTGTGAATTTGGGCTCTGCCTCTATACCAATGTTTACCTGTTTTGTTTTCAATGATGTGGCTATATCAGGATTCTCAATCTACAGTCCTTCAACCTTGCGGTGACCTTCCGTTTCAGGGATGTTAGTCTTTTGCGGATCCTCATCCTCTTCTTCAGCAGTTACATTATAGCATTCTAGCACGTGACTCAACTGAGTAGCCCAATAAGGTTGAATCAGGTCCAAAGGATCCTGCAGTATCCTAAAGTTTGCTGCTTTCACCTCTTGTAGTGCCTTGTCAATACATTCAAACCCATATTCAAAGCTGAATGTCATTATGAATCCTTCACACAGAATATCCCATTCACCTACACCATGGTGGAGCTCTGTTTCTAAGTACTAGTTCATCATGATAATATCTAGGGTGTCACAAAACAAGTGCACCCATTTAGGTTGGGGCTTATCTCCATAAGCCTCAGCCCATTTGGCCAAGTATGCACGTGGATCATCTTTCCCATCATATTTTTCTATTATTCATACCTTTGACTTCCCAAAGCGTGTTCTCGTCATCCTCCTACATTCACGCCAATCATCAAATCTCCCCTTGTGCATACCCCACTATCTTGAGGGTATAGTGTGCAATGCCCATTCCAACGCCTAGAAGCACTTTCTTTCCAATGGCTCCCTCTCAAATGCAGCCGAAAAGATATCTACATCATTCAAGCCATCATAAGTGGGCAGATTTCTTACCTCTGATAACACACAATGCAATGACTGTGTCATAATGTTACAACTAAGTGTAGTTACTTCATGTAACCAATTCTCCCAGTGCTCTAATTCTTCATCAAAGTCCGAGGTGCAGGAACTCTCACGATCCCATGTAATTCATCCATCCGCTTCTGGATTCACCCAATCTTGGTCTTGCATTGTTATCTTATAGATATAGTCTAGATCGTCATCACTCTCAAAATCGTGGACTGGTTTTAGTATAGTATGATCCTTCAGCAAGATCTAGGGGTATTATTACGTGGAGTAATTTCTTCTCAAATATCATCTTTCGCTTCTTTAAGTTGATTACCTCGTTCATATCAATAGCCCAATCAATTACAAGGGGCACAAGATAGGGGTTGCTATCATCCATAATTTATATTACTTCAAAGTTAGCCAGTGCACTTGCACCTTCAATATCTACAGTCACCCCTTGCAGCTGCCCCATGGGGATGATCTTCTGCTGGTTCGCCATCCTTAGCTGAATCAAAGACCACTGTAGCGCGGGTCTCCCCATTCGCTCCCAAGTCTACTTCGATAGGATGTTCGCTTCTAACCTTAGGTCCAAAATAACCTAATCCATTTCATACTCTCCTATCTGTGTGGTTAGCCTCATCTCTCATCCTATCCTTGTTTTATGCTTACCAACCTTTCATACCTAGAGTGTTTCTGGGGCATCTGTTTATAAGCTCCTCTAACCCCTTCATAGCCTTGCTATCGCACAGTAACTTCATGCAGGTCCCTAGGAAGGTTGTAAGCATAGAAGGGTCCATCTCCTGATTAGGCTTATCCTTTCTCCCTGAGGTGGAGGCATCAACAAAGCTCTTCTTCGCTTCCATGAATGTTTCCCATGCGCGCTCCAAATCAAACTCAACCTCCTTCATTGGAGCTTTGCGAACCCATTTTTTGCCTTCAGGTTGTTTCCCCTTGTCATCTCATGTTGCTGTTCCACTTCGGCGCACTATATTCACATTCATACCCTATTCACATGGCTCAGACCTCATCATTTGCAGGTTCTGAGTCTGCTGAGGTGGTAGCACCCCTTTGTCACGTATCCTTGCTATCAGCATAAGACAATATTCTATCTCATGATAAAACAGAGTGCAATACTTGCATGACAGATGTGTTGGGTTAGTGCAATCACGAGCATAGTGTCATGTTCCTCCTCAATTATAGCAGATTAGTTGTCCCCGACCTCTTCCAAGTCCTCCTCCACCTCGACCTCGTCTATGCCCCTAGAATTTGGGCCATCCCCACGCTCTAGTCAAGGGGCCACATTTCTGTCTAGACCGTACAGGTGGGTGTTCTATCCATCATTAATTCATAGCTTCTGCAATTACGCTCATCGTGCCCTACCAACCTACAAAATTTGTAGAATAGTTGTTGGAGTGTCTATACAAACTTCTACAACAAATGACAATTATTCGTGGCATGTTTTCCTACTACCTGACGCATAGTGCACCATAATGCAGGCCTTGTACTTGGTCCTGCCTGAGCTTCTGGCCTCAAAGGCATCAATCCTCCTCCTACAATATAGTTCGCAAAGACCGGGAAATGGTATTTGTCATGCCCCTGACCCTTGCATATCAGGCACCATGCCTCTTCGTGCACCTCTGGTCGAACTATTATGTCCTACTTCAAACTTTGCATTTCAAGGCAAACATTTTTCAACTGCACATGGATCTGTTGAACCCTGAGATTTGGATCTTGCATCAGTGTTTCATGTAGTTTCATTGCAATCTCCAAGACCTCTGCCTGAGTTGTTATCTTCTATTGTGACAGTGTAACCCTTAGGTGTGGCAGGAGCGAAGTCAGGAACCATTCACAGTGTTTTTCGTCTGTTAAGTTCATATTAGCTTCACCAATTTTACACTTCAACCTCTGATCTAGTTCCCAAGGGGTCTCGCCTGGTTGCATCATGATTTCCTTGAACCACACAATCAACTGTGCCTCAGATTTAGGCTTACTAAATTATTTGTTCAGCATGGTCCAGGTGTCTACCACTCTAGCATTTGGGTTGTCATTAGAGTACTTGATGTACCAGGTTAGCACGTGATCCTGCAGAGCACTAACCATTGTTGCCTTCTTCATGCGATCATCTGTAACTCCCTGAGCTTACCATAAATCTTTCATGTTGAACGAGAATTAGTATGGGTCCCCATTTCCTAAGCCTTTGAACAAAGGCATCTTGACCAAATTTTCCATACTGAACTATGGTGGAGGCCGAGGTGGTATGGGTGAAGTTGGAGGTGGTGTAGTCAGAGGTGGCAGTCGCGGGAATGCCTATATTATTAATTGAATGAAACGTCACAAGAAGCCTACACTACTCCCTCTTCGTCACCTTGTGGAGGTGAAATTAATGGACTATATTCAGGACCCTTTCTCCCTTCATTCGTATAATTTTTTCCACTTCTCGTATCCCCAAACATCAAGGTAGTTTCATAACCCATTTTTCACACAATAACATTTTAATCCAAGTATTCAAATATTTCATGTACTTACCTCGTAGACCTTTGAAAAAGTGTTGCTCCACTTCGTTGTAGTTGACTGAGGCATCGACTATGAATTTAGTCACAAATCCTCCTATGACATGATCGAGCCAATGATTGACAGCGCGAGCGATCTTATCCCTAGATGCTTCCAATTTCTGTACTAGCTCCAGGGTCCAAATGATAGGACTGTCAAGTCTCCACCTTCCTTGGCTATCTGCTAGCTTTGTGATCCACTCGTATAGCTCAACCGAAAAGGAAAATAAAAATATCTCGTGTATTTATGTATATAGGTACCTCTCTAGCCATTGTTCCTTGGTCAATCACAGGCTTCTATTCTCCTGCACCGCGAATTCATGGATCTTCCTATCCAACCAGTCTTTGATCTCTTTCTTAGTTGGATTCTAGTGATATGACATCACACTTCTCTTATGTAGATTCTTGTATTGGTAACGGAAACATTTGTTGGCTTTGTGGGGCCTGACCCAGGTTCAGTGTTAGTTAGCCAAACAAATCCCTACACTATTGGCCCTTTTGGCATCAACCCCCGGAGCACAAACCAAAGTCTCACCCGAAGCGATATGGGGGGATGCTAGAACCAAGTTTTTTCACCCTGAGATGGTTGTGATGTTGGTTTATTCCTTCTATTTCTACTTTCACACAGGTCACTTAGTTCTAGGGCTAGCTAGACTCACCCTTTATTCCACCCTTCAGTACCTCCATGAAAAGGAACAATTGACCTTCGCACAACCCTAACTTGTGGATCAAGTACATTCACGCTGCTAGGGCGTAAATAGATGTTCTTACTTGCGTTCACTTAACCAACGTAATTACATACATTTGTGCATCATATAAGAATTATAAATGAAATTCATACATAACATGTCAAGATGCATTAACAGGAAACAAAGACACAGAATTAGTAGAATGCTTCTCTTTATTGATATCTTCAGAGGATTACAGACTCTATCTTCCCTGTGCACTCAGCTACAGGGGTCTACCCACTCAGCTGTAGACTTCCACCCTAGGCCTCTGCGCACTTAGCTTGGAAGCCTCTACCTACGCTATGACCCAAAACTTAGACTTCTTACTTCAAAGCTATGACCTTCTAACTCCCAAAAACTATTGATTACTCCTTAGAGCTTACTTACTTAGCTATTTTTATACAATCCCATGGTCTGCAGACCATGGGTAGATCTTTTACATCTGAATTTACTTTACACAATAAGGACAGACAACCCTTTATGACTCATGACACCTTCATGCTCCACGACCATAAGATGCGAATACTTTACAACTTTACTACAAAATTCGAACCAAAACATGGGATTTTAGACCCAAAACTGTCCTTGGGGGATCTTGTTCCCAACATACTGCAAAGGAATTTTCACCTTAGCTCCTCCCACATAGCCTTGAGAGTCTGTAATATTTTCTTTGAGGAGTAAGTACTGGCTCCAATGCCCCATCCATGGAGTTAGTGATGTATGGTGTATCAATGTGTCTTGGAACATTCACTTAATTCAAAAGCCTACTAATAGGCAAACACATTTTCGTACATGTGTTGTAATTGTTTGTAAGACGAATCTTGAACACTAGTAATACATGTTGCTTTAACCCGTGTTTAACACTTGAACTCATTCATCTATTCTAATACATATATATTAATGAAAATGTATTGTATGAGTTGTTAATGCTATCCTACCCATGTTGGTTACCTCCTCAGACATCATAAAAACTTTCATGTAAACTTGCTATAACAATCGTCGCACTCACATGGACTCATCCCTTGAGTGTTGTACGTGTTATCTCCCCTTGTGTGTTGTGACTACCGCATCCATCTAGACTGCTCCTCCAAAAGCTGCACATGTCTTGTTGTGTTGTGTGTTCATAATAGAGTTGGGGTTTCCCCCATCCAAATTGGGGCTCACTCCCACCCTCTCCCTCTATGGTGAAAGAACCTTGACACAAGTAACACTTACAATCATGAGGCACTTGAACTTCGCTACTTGAAGACAAAGCAAACCACTCTCCTGTGCTAACCAACAAGAGCTAAGGAGAAAATTAAGATAATGGAAATAGGCGATCATACTGGATGGGACTCCCACACCAAAGGATGTGAGGTCTTGTTGGGATTTCATACTGGTGTCATCCCTTGAATGTTGGTGGGTCCAACACTATCAACATTTCTGGTGCTAGAAGGAGGGTTGTCAGTTGTTTATAGCTAAACATCCTCTCACACTCAGTCATCAATCATTTGGTTAAGGCAGTAACTCACACTCCCCCTCAGCTATGTGCAGCTCTGAAGTTGATTATTCCTCAGCCACCACACATGAACACGAAATTCCATATCACCACCTTTTCTCCATCCGTCCCATCACCCTCAGTTTACGAAAGCAGTTGGACTAATCCCAAGAATACAACATCTTCCATATGCATCAAGAAAACCAAAAACCACTTCGAGAGGGTTTGTTGTATCATTAGTGGAAGAAGTAGTTCTTGCCACACTTGAAGAGCTGGTAGAGGTTTTTGAAGATGGAAAGGAACCTCCTGCCTTTTGAGAGGGAGAACGAGACACCCTAATGGTCTTGGGCTTAGACTTTGGTATAGGAGGTGGAGGGAAACGCAGCAAAGGAGACAGAGGCAGAGACGAACCAACAGACTTAGAGCCAAAACCAACAGATTCTGAGGAAGAGGAGGAGGATGAAGAGAAAGAAGACATGGCTAACCAAAATCTAGAATGAATGAATCAAGGACCATTGGCCCTCCCAGGTGCTTTTCACAAGATGTTGAAGTGGTCGGAAAGGATGATCACAAAGTTTGACCCTAACAGCACAGTGAAGGGGGAAGATCATTGAGACAACTTCTACCTACAGTTGTAGACACTTGAGGTACGCTAATATGACATTGCATGTAGACTATTCCCATGTACCTTGGATGGTCACGCAGCTGCATGGTATCACAACCTTCTGATCAAATGCATACAAAACTGGGGTATGTTCAAACATATGTTTCTAGAAAAGTTTGTTGATGACGAGACCCCAGCCATGTTACTCAAAGAATTGGGAAGCCTGAGGGTGGTGGAGAAATAAAAGGTGAAATATTTTAATCAAAGCTTTCTATGTATATTGAATAAGTTTGCAATGGAAACAAAACCTCATGACTTCATCACTATCGATTACTACATGTCCACACTACCGACTAGCATTGCATAATTCATCAAGCGAGCTGCAAAACCAACATTGTTAGAAAATTATGAAGAGGCAATCGTTGTTGAAAAGGACCTGCACACGATTGGAGTCATTAAGGATGATGAAACAACAAAGGACTCCAGAGATGTGAGGAGGAAGCCACAAGTTGCGGTGAGCAAGGGTAAGGATAGGGAAACAAGTGATATTGAAACCATTACTTGCCTTATCAAAAATATTAATAATAGAAGTGTTGGAGCTTAAGTAACGAACAACAAACACATATGCGAGCAACTGACCACCTAGATAGAGACAAGGAAGCATGTCATCAGGTAGCAATCGTCTCCCAACTAAAATTATGTACAGCTCTGTGTTCTAGCTTGAATAGTGCACGAACCCAAAATTCTATTCATTTCATGAAGATGGTCACTCAGAAAATTCTTGTTCAGATTGGAAGCGAATTGCAGGCTCAATATGAGACCACACATTTAAAACATACAGAATTATGCAGGGAGAGATGATAGATATAGATGATGATGAAGATGTTGTGCCTTATGAGGGATCAAGTTCTGGGCATGTGGTGAACATGTATTAGTGCTCGCAAGTAGCGCAGAAGACAAGCACTGAGAAACAACCCCCAAACTAGAATGATCATTACAACCTCAGAAGTAAGGGGGTTCCCATTACCATTAGGGAAGTGAAAAATAAAGTTTGAACTGCTTAGGAAGGTTGATCTACTAGCCATCCAAAAGAAGACAACAAAGAGCAAGCCTGGGAAGACAGCAATGGATAAGAGTACGTCCATGAGCAACAAACTGCAGAACACTCCATTGGACAACACAATCACCAGCCTTACCCTGGACACCTCGTTGAGCCCACCCCCTCTGGATTATAACATAGTAGATGATATGAAGAGAACTTGCGCGAACATCAGTTTGTTCGAGTTGGCTAAGATCTAGAGCTTGCGGGACATCCTGCTATGTGCACTGGGATAGACAACAACGAACAACACAACCTCTACTAGCAAGGGAGCAAGCACACCTCCTAAATAACTTTCAACTGTGCTAAACACACTCTGAATGGAAGAAGAAATTTTTTTTTTCCCTCCATTCCTGCTTTCATTCGAAATCTTCAATTGTAATGTTCACAATTGTTTGGTTGATTCTAGCGCGGTGGCCAACATTATGCCTCTCTCCATTGCTAAAAGGATCAAAGCATAGTGGAGAAAGACATCCATGAAAATCTTCCAACTTGATCGAACATCTATACTGGCCATTGGTGAACTTCGTGATGTATTCATCAAACTATCTCACAATGATCGAGTTCACCAGTGCATAAACATTTTTTTTGTCGACATACCAAAAGCATATGGCTTACTGCTCAGTAGAGACTGGTCCAACAAGCTGAATGGATACTTTGCTATAGACTGGTCACACATGTGGCTTCCATATAAGGGAAAAAACAATCAAATCTGGGTGTTATCTGAGATATATATGAGGTACAATGTCACTCCCATCAATGGTGAAAACGAACGGTTGGCCTTCGCAAAACTCATGTTCGGAAACTGCCTCTTGGAAACAATGCTAGGGTTTTATACTGCACGACCAACCCCAACCCCACTAGACACATAATTGGGTATCCTTCCTTACCCAACCGATAGAAATGAAACATGTATAGTACATTGTAACATTAGTAGTAGTAGTAGTCGCAACAACAATAGCAGTAGTGCAAGCGCGTCAAACAGTCCATGTATAGACCATTTGTGGACCATGTATTTGACAGATCAAAGACACAAGATGGATCTAGAGACATGTGTGCCTTGGTTGACCCAAATAATAGAAGACACCTAATTTCAAGTCGCTTAGATTTTGAGTGCACAAACAATGTTGTTGAATATGAAGCACTCGTGTTGGGCTTGCAAAAATCCATTAGCCTCAACGTGGTCCCGCTCAAAGTGGTAGGTGATTCAGAAATAATATTACGGTAGGTACATAACACCATTCATTGTTTATCACCTCATCTTAAAATCTACTAGTAGGAGGTATGACAACTAATCTCTAACTTCCAAGCATTTAATATCATTGGTGTGCCAAAAATGTGTATTGCAGCTATCGATGCCTTGGCAAACACAACTGCTAGCATGTCACCACTTAGGGATGGATGTATTATTGAAATTTTGTATAAGCCTTCTATCCCTTATAACATAACTAAGTTATGCATTTTTGGTGATGATCAACAGATACTACACTTCATGGATAGTGATGATGCCTTCAAGGACACAGCAACTGATGAAGATGAGCATGAGCAGCCCCTACGAGCTGCAACTAATGGAAAGAAAGGCAACATCATCCCCAAAGGTGTGGTTTCTCTCAACATGATCTATGACTTGCAAAATTGTTGTCAAGGGTCAAGAAATAGTAAAACCCACAGTTCCACCATGAGGAACGAATGGATCAACCTGGGAAAAAACCATGATCGTTATTCAATATCGGTATGTACTGCACACCTTAATAGTGACAAGCCTTTGTCTTCTTGTTCAAACAGTATCAGGAGGTGTTCGCATGGGCATCTGATGAACTAAGTATATATGACATGTGAATACTCCAACATGGTATTCCAAGAAAAGGAGGCAATCCATTGTAGAAAAAACTAAGTAAAACAAATATGTCGCTTGAACCCCTTATACAGAAAGAACTGACTAAGTTGTTGGATGTTCGGATCACTTACAAAGTTCGTTATTTTACATGGGTCTCTAATTTAATTTCTATACATAATAAA
This sequence comes from Pinus taeda, assembly GCA_000404065.3. Classification (NCBI taxonomy): domain Eukaryota; kingdom Viridiplantae; phylum Streptophyta; class Pinopsida; order Pinales; family Pinaceae; genus Pinus; species Pinus taeda. The sequence goes on along the minus strand of APFE031481139.1, from coordinate 109,078 downwards.
TCCAAGGAAATACACTTATGCATTGATTTCAGAAACCTGAACCATTCACGGAACAAAAAAAACTACCCCATGGCATCATAGAAACCTATGCTACACGTAGTATCTGAAGCAAGAATGTTGTTTTCAACTAAAGGTCTTTTGGGATACCACCTGGGTTCTGGTAACGAAACTTGATAGTATGATATTGGTCCATGAGAAGCTTGTCCCACACACATACCCTTTGCAATCACTTGACAGGAGGATTGACAACCTTCCTGTCAACACTATTTTTAGTAGGTCAGGTCGTGCCCCGGTACATAGTCTGCTTACTTTCTTGTTGTTTTTATTTGTTCACTTTGCTTACTATTTTTTTTGCTTCGTTTTGTTTGCTTGGTAACTTTCTATTTTCGTTTTTTGAAAATAAGTGCTGCCATCTACTGAGTTCTGGCTTTTGAATGAGTATGTGGTTGATATTTGAAGAGACTTGTGACACTGCAACACTTAGCTAGCCTTGTGCCTGTCTTCTCTTTGCTTGGTTATAACCTTCAACCAATGAAGTCTTAATGGAAAATATGAGCCATCTACAAGGGGAGCTTTGGTCCAACCATGAACCTCTGTTGACACTGGGAAGCCCCATGCCTATACTTAGCCTTCTTCTCTGTGTGTTCAAGCTCATCTAACTAGTAGAAATGGAGAATGGTAAAATCTAAATGAGGAAGCCTATATTAGAGGTCTTACATGCTTCTCTGAAGGAACAATGTCTTTGTCTCCTAATAATTCTGGATCCCTCTTCGTAATTTCAAAACACTGTGATCAAGCTAAAACTTTTGTTGTGTTTGACTAAGTTGGCAAAAGGTGAACCATGTCTATCTATGGGGTGAGTGGGGAAGCCGAAGTAACCCGCATGATGATTCTCCTATGCTATCAATGAACCAAAACAAAGAAGCTAAAGTTCTACTAGTGTGTTGCCAAGTGTTGTAGCTGCTACAACACTTTCCAAAATTTTGGTGCCTCCCTTGAGTTTCTACTTGATGTTTTCATGCACTCGGGCTCACTCCATGGGCTCATGTGAATATTTTCACCCACCTTTCTTGACTATTCAACAGTAGATTTTGCATGTTGGTAAAAATGTCTCGCTTGCGACCATGTTTTGGTTGTACATAAGGTCTCTGCTTCATGTGTATGTGTTATGTTTTCCATGTAAACATTCGTCACACTCACACATGAAGAAGTATACATTGTCACGCAAGCGTCATCGCAGTCGTCTAATGATAAATCACAAACGTCGCGCTTATCATTCGCACCATCAGTCAGTCATGTTGAGCATGAGTGTCTGGATGGTTTGGGTCATCTCATCATCAATTCATGTGAGCGTGTGTTTGCAAGATCTCATATGCACATTTTCACTGGTTCACATACTTAGTCATTTTTACTGAAGTTCTGATGACTAGATCACCCTCTAACAGTTGGACCTTCACCTCGCCATTGACACGATCGACTATCACCGGGAACAATGCAGAAGCACCCAATAATCCATTTTAAGCTGTGTTGCATGCAAGTTGACCAATCAACTCTCCTAGTGGTCAACCAGAGAGTTTGTCTAGGAAGTCACCCCAGCACTGACTCCCGTCAAAAACTGCGTAGAGGCTGTAGACCATGCCCGCTCTACTGACTAAGAAAATTGCATAGACATGATAGACAGACACCCAGTGCCCGTCCCTGTCTCCCTCAAAAAATTGCACAGTTTTCCCAGCCAATCACCAATTCAACTGATCGACTATTCACCCAGAAAATTGCGCAGATTTCATGAGAAGGCCCTCTGCAACCCAGCAGTCTGCTTAGCTCAAAAATTGCACTGAGGTGGTTAGTAGGTCAACCTCCTAGCATCTACATAAGTTTTCCCATCAACAGCTCCCAGTAGACTGTTTCCAGCTCCCTCTATGAACTGCATAGTTTTTGCTGCAAAGCTCCTGCAACCCACTGCCATCTCCCTCTAGGAACTGCACAATTTTTCCTACCAAGGTCCCACTGCCCACTCACTCCAAAAATTGTGCAGATTTTTCCTACCAAGCCCTCTTACAGCCCACACTTCTTCTCCCAAAGATTGTGTAGATCTATCCTCCATCCAAGCTATATCCCACAGACTGTCACTGCTGATCCGGATTGCCCATCATCACCTCCCAGTGACTTTTACACAATTGTCACCAATAGTGCTTGGAGCTTGCATCCTAGCTCAAAACTTGCCTTGTGTAGCTTCAAAACCTTTTCCTCTCTCCTAGTCACCTGCATCCAAAACAATCATGCATCATGTTAGACTAGGAGGTTTATGTATTTGATGTCATCCCATCATGAGTGACTATAGATACAGGTACACGAGTAAACATGGCATGACAACGGATGGGATGAACAAGGGGAGTACATGCAAAAGGACATGTTCGTGAACAGATAAATAAATGATGCATATGAAGAGATCTGTTCACAAATGGATGACCATGCAAAGATGTCTCCATGGACGGACAGATGAAAAAATATGTGAAGATGTGTTCATGAATGGACGGATAGGAAGACATGCGAAGATGTGTCCGTAGACAGACAGACGAACATACACCTTTCGCGAACGGATGAACATGTCAAGCATGCCAACGTACAAGCAAGAAGAAGCATGGGAATGCAACATTAGTCGAACGCAACGACCATCAAAGAATCCACACATATTTCCATGCGAAGGTGAAGCTATGACACATCATGAGGACATCCATCACCCAACAGAACTACATCTCAACATGCGCATCAGCCACATCATGAATGTACCACCACTGTCATGTCGATTCTTATCATGAGTCATGTTGTCCACATCACTACTATGGGCCATATTGTTGATCAATGTAATGTAACGTGGAAGTAAAAGAGACCCACTGGTCATATGAAGGATCATGTAAAGTCGAAAGATCATGAAAGTCAAATAGTCATGAGGGGAGTTGAACAGTGACAAGGGTTAGTTTTGCCCTTGGCTATAAATAGCCCTCATTTGTACATGCAAAGAAATTTTCACCTTGGCTCCTCCCACATAGTCTTGAGAGTCTTTAATATTTTCTTTGAGTAAGTAGTGGCTCCAGTGCCCTATCCACGGGGTTACTTATGTATGGTGTATCGATGTGTCTTGGAACTTTCGCTTAATTAGAAGTCGGCCAACATATTTTCACACATGTTGTAATTGTTTGTAAGACTAATCTTGAACACTCAAAATACATGTTGCTTTAACTAGTGTTTGACACTTGAACTCATTCATCTATTCTAATACATATATATTAATGAAAATGTGTTGTATGAGTTGTTAATGTTGTCCTACTCATGTTAGCTACCTCCTGTTGAAGCCTCGAAATCGGGTCTACAACAAGGGGGACACCCACCCAGTCTGGACCTTGAAAGTAGCTCCTTTTTCGTTTGGGATAGTGGGTCCAACTGGGGATAATGGGACTAGTTTCCCAATTTGTTTGTGATGATGCTAAGAAATGATGCTTTCCTTTCTAAAAAGTTTCTAAATAAAATTATTTTAATCTAAATCTAATCTATCACATGCAATTTTATTCTAATGAATGTAAACATCTAATTCTAAAATTATCCCAGGATTAACTCTTCACTTATGCAATCTAAAATAGTTTCTAACAACAACTGGTAATAAAGATCATTCAATTGCTACGAGAAAAGAATTCATTAAAAGTGATTTTTTTGTATAAGAAATTAGCTGAAACAATTGTGAGAAGCATATCACATAATAAGTTATTAATATACTCAACATAAATAGAATAGTTTTCACTGTACAACAGTGCCAAATGATAACTTAAACATTCAAGCTTTCATATATAAACAATTGAACATAACATATTACTTGACGTATAAGGAGAAATCATTAAGGGATAAAAGTACCATTGATAATAAGTCCTACTCATGAGCTTCAGCAATATAGATTTATCTTCTCATAATTCAGTATCTACTAAGAGTACAAAAACGCATTTCAGTAGCAGACATTAAATACAGATATCAATAAAACTCGTTCCATTAATTCATCAAAACCTCCTCAGAGGGTGCAAAAGTGCATGTTCTGAAGAAATGTTTTTGACAAATTTCTTGACCTCTCTCTAAATGCATGAGAGGGTTTTAAATACTACTAACTAAAGACTAAAAATAGTTTATTACAAAAACATAGGAGGAGGTTTAAATGACCGTCCTCATCTAAGGCAAAAATAAATCAAAATAAAACTAAAATTGTATCTGAAAATTAACTATGCATATGTTCTCTTAGATCGCAAACATTCAGCATCGGCTTGAGGAGTGTCAGTTGGCTGAAATCCAATTTTAGTTGTCCTGCAAAAACAAAATCAGTGAGCACTGGCACTATCTTCTCGGTAGAATTTGTAAGGCATTTCAGAGTCATACACTGAGTGTGTGGTTTCACCAAGTGTTGCTAGTAAGTATCCTAATTTAACTTGGTTAAATTTTTGATTGACTCTGCTTTTCCTTCAGCTTTCTGTCTCCAACTTGTCTGCAGTTGTTGTGCTTTCGAGAGAAATCCTGGAGTGGTTTTTGATATCAGGTTGGCTCTATGCAGATTTTCATTGACACAGTCAATGACATTTCTTGCTGCTGTCGCTGCTTCTTTCACTGCCTGTTCTGCCTTTTTTATCTATGCATCCCACTTGTTGAACATCATTTCTTTGTGGGATTCATTAATCTTGAGCAACCCCGCTTTCTTGCCTTCCTCTGATTCTTTCCAATTCAAATAATCTAAAACTTTCTTATCAATTAAATAATAATCAAGTCACGAATCCACGACTTGACTTGTGATTTTGTCGTTCATCTTGCAGTGAGATTTCCATTGCGATATTTTTTGGCAAAGTGTCTCTTGCTGTTGCAAGAGTTGATCATGCAAGGCAAGGGATTCTACGACAATTTCTGTAACTTTGGGGTCATCTTTGTGCTTTTCTATTGTGACTTGTAATTGCTGCTCTTTTTTGGCCAGACTTCTAGGATAACCCAGCTACATCCGTTGAAAGTCCTGTTGTAATTTTTTCAATTTTTCTTCTGCTTCCCAGCTAGCATTGCCCTGCTATAACTGTTGCTGCAAAAATAGGATTTTATCATTTTTATCCTTAAGCAATAGTTGTACTTCAGATGCTTTATCAATAGTAGCAGAAGCATAATCTTCTGCAATCTGGGATAACTTAGTCAGGTTTTTTGTCAGATCAGTGGTAGGGTCTCACCAAAGGACATCAAGCGGCTCTGCCTCAGGTGAGAGAACGTTGTCTAGTTTTCATTTCTTTCTTTATCTCCTGACTGTTGCTTTGTGCTAAGGACTGTAAAACACATCTAGAGGAGGCATTTCCTCTATCTTTAGCATGATTTCAGATAATGGTGCTATGGGAATGTGCTAAGTTTCTGGAGCATTGACAACTGTTTCAATGACCATTTCTGTCATTGTCTATGCTGGATTCCTTGGTGTTTCAATGTTTTTCTCCTCGACGTTGATCAATTCATTAATGTTTCCCAATATTTCTCCAGCTCTACTCTTAATGGCTTTGTTGGCTGGATGAGGGGAGTGGGAATTTCCACTTGTGTTGGCAACAACACTTGCTATTATGGATTTTCTTTAGATTGGGCAGTATCCCTGACTAATCCTTCACTTTTATTGTGGTTTCTCTCTGACTGTTTAGACCATTCTGGTGATTCTCTTCCAAACTTGAATTTAGACTTGTTTGACCTCGAGCTTCCTCTTATACTGATGTTGGGAGTGGGTTCCCTTATTGGTTCTAAACGCAACTTGTCCAAGGGAAGATTTTCCAATCTTCGTTCTCTATAGAGTTTAAACTCTTGGAATTATGCTGGGCCAAACTAGATTTGGGCCATGTGTAAGATGTCTCTTAGTGTGCTCTTCTGCTAGAATATGTCGTCGAAGAGATCATCTTCCTTAGTAAACACCTTTATTTTAACAGTCATAGTAAAATTATTTATTACATCAAACAGATCAAACTGTCTCCCTGGGAATTTAAACAATCATAGACTCAACATGTTGTCTACTTCTCCGAAAGCATGACCTAGATCAAACAATGCAAAAGCCCCATAGGCCACAGGGAATTGTGGCCAGATTTCCTTTTTCTTGTCTTTTAGTTCTTTGCTCATTCCTCCAACCCCGCAGGTTTAGTAGGCTATTTCACGGGCCATTAACTTGTGAGGAACATACAAGGGAAGTACATGAGGGGAAGAAATGCTTCTGAATACTCTGATGCAAGTGAAAATTTCTTCTTTGAACTATCTTCCGACAGGGAGAATATCAATTTCAGCCTCAGGAGAAAATCTTGGGGCATCTTTATTATACAATAATTTGTGAATGGGTAGCATAATTCCATGGCAGATTCTATAAAAATATGGGGTAAACTTAGAATCCCACAATTCCTTATGGTAGACTTGAATGGGCAAGGGATTATGTACCGTTTATTTCCAACCCATGAGAGGAAATCTAGAAATAAAACAGATAGTATCCATGACATAAGTAGCTAAAAAGAAAGGAGGATAAATCCTTTGAGAGGGAGTCCTTTTAGACCGATAATTCCAAATAGTTGAGGCTCAGTTATCAGACAATATTTGAGCCCAGTCCATAATAGTAGCATTGGTAGCTGCATCCAATAGGGGTAGCCACTCGAATGAAAATTTATTGATATCAGGATTTCCAAATAACCTACATAGCATTGTAGAAGTGAAACAATATAGAGAGGAGAGGGAACCAATACTATACATACCATGTTTGTCTTTCTTTAAAGTCTCTTCCTTTGTTGACCAGCTTTTGGTGCATTCCGCCAAATCTTCATTTTCCTTGGTGAATTTCTCTATGAACTATTTTTTATAGCTAGCCCGCGGCTCTGGTAAATGATACATGCATCTTAAATTATGTGGGGTGAATGACCTAATAACCTCTTGGTTCCATGACTTGAATTGACTATCTATTATATCAGCATCGTCTATCACCCATTTAACCATATATGTATAGGGAAGTATTTTAGGCCTTGCTGCTATAATGTGTAGGAATGAGCATGCAAGCTCTATGAATGATGCTTTGGATGACCTGCGTGCATCTACTGTAACTGTAACTTCCATGACTCTCAGGTTTTCTTCCTCTAGTAGACTATACATGCCTTCCCAAGTAGATATGCATGCTTCTCTAGTACTAGTGGTGTATGTGAATAAGGCCGTCATCTCTGTTTTTTCAGTAACTGGAGCTTTCCCTTATTTCCCATTATGTTCTACACACTGCTCTATATATTATTCTATGTACCGCTCTTGTAAATTCACATATAGGAACTAAGGAATAATGAGAAAGATAACGAATGATGGTAAGTAATAAGGTGACAGGAAAGCTCTTAATTTCAAAATCATATCAAATATATCACCCTACGTGAAATAAATTTTCACTCAGATCTAAATCCTTTCTCATAAATAACCATCAATAAATCACTAAGTTCACATTAATGCCCATAACTTGGATGTTGGATTACAAGAAACATTTCATTGAACAATGAGCCCTTTTGATCTACGATTTTGCGATTTTGCAATTTGCTTGTGCAATATCACTAATCCTTTTTGTTAACAATTATTTGTTTCATTATGCGATTATGAGATGCGATTTGTGACATGCATTATCGCACATCTCAATATCAAAATGTTTTATCTTAGGTGGTGCTACGATATATGAAATCTGTGAGATGCGATGATTTTGTATGGCACGTAATCTTGCATCATCGCATTTTTGCAATTCTAAAATTTTCTTTATATGATGTCCTCCTTTACCCTTTTACGATGCGATGTTCATTATTAAGAGAATGGTTTTAGTTGAGACTCATTGTAATACTTAAGATTTTGCATTTGCGGATGTTTTTCCTAATTTTATGATAGTGTGTTTTATTCAAATGGAATTATAAGTGCTAGGTTTTTTTATTTTTTTAGAACGGTCTCCATTTATTTAGTGTTATTACTAATACTAAATAAAAATGGGGGTTGTTTTTGGCCACAGCAATTGGCGATTCACTAGGAAGAACCAATTATCTCTGATTATCTTTTGAATTTTCTAAAACTTCCAAAACATAAAAGTTTTATGGAAAATCAAACTTTATTATATAAATATAAAGTGCATCATGCTCTTAGCCTCTAACAATAGCTTGTTCCTTCCATGCTAATTCTAATTATTTTCTTCCCAAAAATAGTCATTGCATTTACATCAGTCACTATTTGGTTTATAAAGATAAAAACAAAGACATCTCTATAGATCAGTTTTAAGTATGCTCATTTGTTGCAGGTAGAGCCTCTGCTACCAGCAGGCATTTATAGCCTCGACAGGGTTACCTATTATCCAACAATGATCATGTATCCTACTTTGAGAAGTATACAATTTTCAAAGATAATCCACATTCACAATTATTGCTTCTATTTTCTTTTAATTCTTAAAAAACAATGTCTTGGTTTGGTGGCCAAATTTTGACAATACCATTCACTTGATTTATAACTTTACTGAATAAGCTGGCTCATGATGAAACCCCTTATCTTTTAATTGCAACAATCTTGAGTCATTGCCCTGTTTTGGTATGCAGTTGGCAACGTCATCTGGTTATAATCTTTATCATAATGATAAGCTGGCTCTTGATGAAATCTCTTATTCATTAAGTTTATAGTGTATAGGTGGATTACTCTTTGAAACTTACAATTCCCTAAGTGGGGAGGAAGTCATTGGTTCTTTAAGGCTAGCTCCAAACGACAATTATAGAGTTTTTTAAAGACAACTTTTCTACAGAGAACCTTCGTTTTGTTATTGATGCTTTTCATGACCAATATAAGACAAATTCCCACTAAATGTTGTTTTTAATCGAAATTCGTAGGGCTGAAACTAGTAAAATTTTCAGGCTTGTAGCACTTGGCTATATCCTTCAATAATAATGGTTAATTTTCCAAATTAGTTCTATTTATACAAGTGAAAAACAAAAAAAAAAAA
>APFE031481139.1:54740-98946 GCA_000404065.3 Pinus taeda | reverse complement strand
AAAAAAAAAAAAAAAAACACTAATATTTTTTCGTGAAATCTTAAGGTAACCATTTACAACTTGTTTTATTATCAAAATAAATCTATAAGCAATAATTTACAAAAATAGAAGCGGTCATCTTCTATGGAAAGTATTTTTTAAGAATCTGCCTATTAACAGGTAAATATTATTTTTTCCCTACTAAATCTTGCAACATGAAAGTCGATGGACCTATAATTTCAACAATTTGGAATGGTCCAAGTCACATCCGTTGGAATTTAGAATGTTTGCCTTTTTCTTCGTGAGACTTATCCCATTTCAATACTAAATCTCCAATTTGAAAATCCTTCTTAGATTCCATGTTTAAATTGAAAGAGGCCTTTACTAATGCTTGATGATGAGCATGTGTAATTTTAGCTTGTTTTCGTTGCTCTTCTAGCTTAAGAATCTGTAGTTGTCTTAGTTGTAAAGATGAAGATGGTGTTTCTTCCATAAATTGAACTAAGGCTAAAGAAGGAATTGCTAGATGAGTTAGGAGAACTACTTCTTTCCCATAAACTAAATTAAAGGGAGAAGTGCCAATGAAAATCTTTTGAGTTATTTGATCTTCCCACAAAGCATACATCAAATATTTGTGCCAATTTTTATGATTTTGATTAATAGTTCACTTAATGATTTTGATTAGGTTTTTATTTGTTGATTCAGCCAACCCATTCCCTTGTGGGTAATAATTGGAAGAATACTTAAGTTTAAAACCTCTTTTAAGTGCAAATTGAGTCATAGAATTGCCAGAAAAATACGATGCAATATCAAACATTAAAGGAGAAGGTAAGCCAAACCTGATGATTATGAACTAATCTATGAAATCAACGATATGTTCACGATTAGTTGTTTTGAGAGGAACTCCTTCTACCCATTTAGTAAAATAATCTATAGTTGTAAGGATGTACCTATGCTATTTCGAAGAGTGAGGAATGATCTCACCTATTATATCTAATCCCCATTGCTCAAATGGTTGGTCGATATTGACTGGATGCAATGGCAATGATGGTTTCTTCTTTCTTCTAGCAGCAGTTTGACAAACTTGACATTTCCTTACATAGCTATGTGCAACTTTAAATAACGTAGGCCAATAGTATCCTGCGGGCAAAATTTTATGGGTTGTTGCATCTGCTGCATAATGTCCACCTGCTGGTCCATCATGGAGTTCCTGTAACACTTTTTCAGCTTTAGATTTCTCAAGACAATGAAGAAGAACAAAATCATAATTCATCCTAAAAAGTACATTGTTTATAAGTTGATATTGCTTGGCTTTCAATATTAGGGCTCTTTTCTTTGTATGATTCAGTTTTGAAGGAGCATATCCATTTTTTAAATAAAACATGATATCAATATATCTTGATTCAATATCATTTAGTCTTACCTCATACATTTGTACCTCTTGATTGGAAGATGGTATTTCTAATATAAGTGATGTTGCAGCCAACATTCTGCAAAAGCCTTGACTTCTTACAATATATGCTAGCTTGATCTCAGTGTCGTATTCTTGTAGGGCAGTGACCCAATTTTCTCTCTTTTCACCCACATCTTTCTGTACCAAGAGATTTCTTACCACTAGAAATGGAACTATTATCTTTGTATTGTTTTTCAGAAGAAAGAGTCTAAAGTGTTTGATCGCTTTGAAAACGACATAATCTTGTTTCTCAACGTCAGAATAATTTAATTCAACCCCTTGCAGATTTGAACTAAAGAAGGCAATTGGGGCTTCTACTTTGTCTTGATTGGCTTGCATGAGTATTGTATCATATGACTTCTCAGAGGCAAATGTATACAAAATTAGAGGATCGGAAAAATTTGGAGTTGCTAGGGATGGGGCATTAACAATAACTTGCTTAATTAGATTGAACACTTCATATTCTACCTGACCCCATTTAAAGAGTGAATTTTTCTTGATCATTACTTGTAATGGTGACACAATTCTTGAGAATTCTGGGACAAATCTTTTCACAAAATTAATTTAGCTAAGGAAGGATTGCATTGCTTTCTTATTATGCAGTAAGGATATTTCGAAAATTTCCCTAATCCTATATGGATCAATATGGATTCTAGATTTAGATACTGTAAATCCAAGATGCTTTCCTTCACTTAATTCAAAAAAGGACTTTTTTGGATTAAGTGAAATCCCATACCTTTGAAAACATTGGAAGATCTGCTTTAAGTCCCTGAGGTGATTACAACATTTTTTAGAATATACCCTTATGTCATCTAAGTAAATTGCCACTGATTTGTTTACTAATCCCTTAAATGCAATATCCATGGCCCTTTGAAATGTGGCACCAGTGTTATTTAGCCCAAAAGGCATCTTTTGAAATGCATAAGTACCCCATTTGGTTCTAAATGTGGTTTTTAGCTAATCATCTGATGGACCAAAACTTGGTTGTAGCCGAAGAAACCATCTAAAAAGGACATTAATTCTGATCCCGCAACTGCTTGCAATATTTGTTCCATAGGAGGCAAGGAAAACTATCATTTTGGCAGGCTTTGTTAAGATTTCAAAAGTCAATACAAATTCAAATGTCTCTATTTTTCTTTCTGACTGGAACCAAATTAGAAACCCATCTAGAATGTCGAATGGGAAAAATAATTTTGGCTTTCAATAATTTATTCAGTTCAGATTTAATATGACTTTCTAGATTAGGATGGATCTCCCTTAGCTTTTGCTGGACTGGTTTTTCATCAGCTATCATTGGGATAGTATGTTGAATGATTGAAGTGTCGTAAGTCTGAAGGTCATCGTAATTCCAAGCAAAGACATTTTTATACTGTTTCAGGAGTCGAACAAATGCTAATTTTTCTTCTGGGGCTAGACCAAGACCTAAATTGATATTCTATGGCTTAGTATCCATTCCTAGATTTACTAATTCATAGTTCATAGTTGAACTCTGAAGTTTTGAATTGGTAGACCTTTTGAATCTGTTTTTTAAATAGTATAAGTCTTCCAACTTGACTACAGATTTTGGTATGGCATTAGTGGTGCTCTCTTGTTGTAACTACTTGTCATGTTGGTTCTCGTCAATTATCTGATTAGTGTAAGATCCTTCAGATGTCAAAAAACTTACAATATTAGGATCATCATTAAAAATTCTCCAGTTGGTAACATTATTAAGGATGGAGGGCCTAAATATAAATTTGATTGAGAATTTGTCTGGGCTATAGTCTTCTGAGGGAACGACCTTGGAAGCTACATTAGCCAGGAGGTCAGCACTAGAATTTTGGAGTCTGGGAATGGACGAAATATTGAATGTTATAAAATGTTCAATCAGTTCTTGTACTAAAGATTGATAATGCTTTAATTGACCTAATAGACAATGTATAGTATTTCGTACCTATTTAATAACAATCTCAAAATCTCCAAAGACTTGTAGATACTTGATGTGTAGTCTGATTGCTTTGTACAACCCTTGCACTAAAGCTTCATATTTTGCAGTGTTGTTTGTGAAATCAAACTCGAGTCTATAGGTTAGCATGGTTTTATTCCCTTCTGGACTAACTAATACACTTCCTGATCCTGCTCCATCATTAGAGTTAGAACCGTCAAAAAATAATTTTCAAAACAAAGAGTTATTTACAAGACTATCTACAAAATTAATGCATTTAGAACTTTCTATTTGAGAAAAAATTTCTACTTGAGACAAAACAGAATGTTCTAAATGAGGCGAAGTATGAGCATTAAAATTTCCTAAGAAAGAGTCAACAGAATAGTTGCCAATTATATTGTTGCTATATGCTATAGGTTCATTTTCTCCTTCCAGTTCCATCACTATGTATTTTTTATGTCTTTCTCGCTCAACCTTTATCTAATTTGGTTTACGATTGTAAGGGAGCCACATATGTGACCAGTCAGTTGCAAAGTATCCATGAAGCTTTTCAGACCAATCCCTGCTAAGAATTAAACCATAAAATTCAGGAATGTCTGCGACTAAAATATCAATGACTTGACATACCTTTGGATTCAATGAGAGCCTTATGGTCACTTGATTTAGTTCACCAATTACTTCAACTTGCGATCAGTCTAGCTGAACTATGTGTACTGCATATTTTTGAGGTTGTACGTTTAACTTTGCACAAATTTTTTTAGCCAAAATATTAGATGAAGCACCTGAATCTACCAAACAATTATGCAAATTTTTATTGAAAATTTCGTAAGGAGGAATGGAGGAGTATGGGATTTTGACCTACCTCTAATTAAAGTAATATCATTTGGGTCAGCTTTATTTGCCATACTAATTGGGGGTCTTCCCATTTCATGAGAAGCTTGTGAGATTACAGTGGCAGGAAGAGGTGCAATGGGTACTGCATGCAACTCTTTCAAAAGTAATTTCTGTTGGTGTTTCAATTTTCTCAGTTCATGAAAAGTAATGTTGGCCCTAGTCATTTTCACATCTTCAACGATATTATACTCCATCCCATCAGAAACTAGCAATATTTTGGTTGGATTTGATGAATCAGATTGGATTGGGCTTGTCTGAGTTGCTTTTGGTGATGATTTATTACCTATGACTTTATCCTTGGAAACCAAGCTTGTGTTCTTCTGTTTAGAACTGGGTTGTGGGTGATCAAGTTGATTTCTACTTCTGGTACTGACTGGCGATGCTTCTTGATCCTCTTCATCTGGAAGAATGAAGTCCCACATTCCTTGTAGTTCTTCAACCTCATCTTCATCAATAGGTTCTTCATTGGAAACTTCTTCTTCTTCCCTTTTAGATTTTGCATTTGTTATAGCGTTGGGAGGCTTTAGATCATTTGAAGTGTTTTTTCTATAAGGCTTGTAGGGTTTCTTACAAGAAGTATCTGCTTCTTGTCTTTTAATGTCAACCATTTCGTTAGATATTGTTTTTAAGACCTTTTGCGATACTTCTAAATTAAATGGGTCCTTTAATTGCTTTTTTTTAGGATCATCTCTAAAAGTAACCTTCTTAGATTTTCTTTCATCAACAACGTTTTTCTTTTCTAAAGCTAAGATGCACTTTTCTGCCGCTATCGCTTCCTTCATGTTTTCATCCAATGTTGTCTTGGCAACCCTATCAACAAAGGTTGCTATGTTCGATGGTAAAGCAGATATGTACCATTCACTTCAAACTTCTTCACTAGGCTTGGAAGCAATAGGGATTTTATTCAAAAGTTTGTTGAAATGCGAGTTAAAATATTTGATCGATTCTCTCGATTCAGTCTTAAGATTCGATAGATCATTGATTAATGTTGATGTAGACCTATCATCTCCAAACTTTGTCAAGAATTGCTCTTGAAAAATGTCCCAACTAGTAATGGATCTTGATGGTAATGAAAAATACCAAGACCCATCTGCGGCTTGTAAAATATAAGGAAAAATTATAACAACAATGTCTTTGTTTGTAACTCTATATAACTTTATTGATAACATAAAGTTATGTATGTGTTCTTCTACTAGCATGCTTGCTTCAGAGTTAAACTTGGGCAGCCATTTCTTAGGATGGGTCAGTAATTGACTCAAGGGTGCAGGCATTGAGACTACCCCTGGATTATTCCATGGGTTTTGAGGCATCGTTGAACTACTAACAGAGGAAAGCACAAATGAAGTTCCTTATGGTAGGGATGAGGATGTCAAAGTTCCAGTACTCTGTTGAACAACAATATGAAGTGGAGGGGTGGATGGTTGACTTTGCAATGGAGAAGATGGAATGGATGTTGATGATGAAAGAGTCTCACTATCGGACCCTTGAGGTGTCTTCCTTGCTCTTTTCCTTCTAGGAAGAGGTAATTTAGTTGGTTTGATACCAATTTTTTCACTCTGTAATCTGGTAAGAGGATGTGAAGGATTATATTGAAAAGTCACACTACCTTGAGATAAATCAGATTTTTGTGGTGATATGGAAAATCCATGAAGTTTATGGATCAAAGACTCAAATTCAGGGGGTTCGATAGTAGATATATCTAAAATGTTTGGATTTGTGGCAGTGGGTGTTGTTTTCTCAACTTCTCACTTAAGATTTAAAGATTCATAGTGCAATGGAGAATTCAGGGGAGATGTTGAGGGCGATTTACTCTCAGAATGGTTTTTAGATTTAGACTTACTAGCCATTCACAGTTCGGGCCCTCCTTCTAGCGCCAAATATGTTGAAGCCCCAAAAATGGGGTCTACAACAAGGGGGATACCCACCTGGTCTGGACCTTGAAATCAGCTCCTTTTTCGTTTGGGATAGTGGGTCCGACTAGGGATAATGGGACCAATTTCCCAATTTGTTTGTGATGATGCTAAGAAATGATGTTTTCCTTTCTAAAAAGTTTCTAAATAAAATGCTTTTAATCTAAATCTAATCTATCATATGCAATTTTATTCTAATGAATGTAAACATCTAATTCTAAAATTATCCCGGGATTAACTCTTCACATATGAGATCTAAAATAGTTTCTAACAACAACTGGTAATAAAGATCATTCAATTGCTATGAGAAAAGAATTCACTAAAAGTGAATTCTTTCATATAAGAAATTAGTCGAAACAATTGTGAGAAGCATATTGCATAATAAGTTATTCATATACTTAGCATAAACAAAATAGTTACCATAGTACAACAATGCCAAATGATAACTTAAACATTCAAGCTTTCATATATAAACAACTGAACATAACATATTACTTCAGGCATAAGCAGAAATCATTAAGAGATAAAAGTACCATTGATAATAAGTCCTCTTCATGAGATTCAACAACATAGATTTATCTTCTCATAATTCAATATCTACTAAGAGTACAGAAGTGCATGTTCTGAAGAAATTTTTTTGACAAATTTCTGGACCTCTCTCTAAATGCATTAGAGGGGTTTAAATACTACTAACTAAAGATTAAAAATAGTTTATTACAAAAATATAGGAGGAGGTTTAAATGATTGTCCTCATCTAAGGCAAAAATAAATAAAAATAAAACTAAAACTGTATTTGAAAATTAACTATGCATCCATTCTCTTATATCGCAAGCATTCAGCATTGGCTTGAGGAGTGTCAGTTGGCCAACCTCTGATTTTAGTTGTCATGCGAAAACAAAACCAACAAGCACTGGTGCTCTCTTCTCGGCGAAATTTGTAAGGCATTTCAGAGTCGTACACTGACTGTGTGGTTTCACCAAGTGTTGCTAGTAAGTATCCCAATTTAACATGGTTAACTTTTTGATTGACTCTGCCTTTTCTTCAACTTTTTGTCTCCAACTTGTCTACAGTTGTTATGCTTTTAGGATAAATCCTAGAGTGGTTTTTGATATCAGGTTGGCTCTGTGTAGATTTTCATTGACACAGACAATGGCATGGCTTGTTGCTGTCGCTGCTTCTTCCGTTGCTTGTTCTACCTTTTTTATCTGTGCATCTCACTTGTTGAACAACATTTCTTTGTGGGATTCATTGATCTTGAGCAACCCTGCTTTCTTGCCTTCGTCTGATTCCTGCCAATTCAAATAATCCGAAACTTTCTTATCAATTAAATCATAATCAAGTTGCAATTCAACGACTTGACTTGTGATTTTGTCGCTCATCTTGCAGTGAGAGTTCCATTCAATATTCTTTGGCAAAGTGTCTCTTGCTGTTACAAGAGTTGATCATTCAAGGCAAGGGCTTCTGTGATAAATTTTGTAACTTTGGGGTCATATTTGTGCTTTTCTATTATGACCTGTAATTGCTGCTCTTTTTTGGCCAGACTGCTTTGATAACCCAGCTACATCTTTTGAAAGTCCTGTTGTAATTTTTTCAATTTTTCTTCTACTTCCTAGCTAGAATTGGCCTGTTGTAAATGTTGCTGCAAAAATAGGATTTTATCCTCTTTATCCTTAAGAAATAGCTATACTTCAGATGCTTTATCAATAGTAGCAGAAGCATAAGCTCCTACAATATGGGATAACTTAGTTAGGTTTTCTGTCGGATTAGTGATAGCGTCTCGCCAAAGGACATCCAACTGCTCTGCCTCAAGTGAGAGCACGTTATCTAGTTTTCATATCTTTCTTTGTCTCCTGACCACTGCTTTATGCTTCTAATTATAAAACACATCTAGAGGAGGTATTTCCTCTATCTTCAACATGATTTTAGATGACGGAGCTATGGGAATGTGCTCAGTTTCTGGAGCATTGACAACTGTTTCAATGACCATTTCTGTCATTGTCTGTGCTAGATTCCTTGGTGTCTCGATGTTTTACTCCTTGGTGTTGATTAATTCATTAAAATTTTCCCACTCTTTCTCCAACTTTGTTCTTAATGGCTTTGTTGGTAGATGAGGGGAGTGAGAACTTCCACCTGTGTCGGCGACAACACTTGTTGTTCTGGATTTTCTTTAGATTGGGCAGTATCCCTGACTGATCCTTCACTTTTATTGTGCTCACTCTCCGATCGTCTGGACCGTTCTGGTGATTCTCTTCCAGATTTGGACTTATATTTGTCTAGCCCCAAGCTTCCACTTATATTGATGCTAGGAGTGGGTTCCCTTATTGGTTCTAAGTGCAACTTGTCCAAGGGAAGATTTGCCAATCTTCGTTCTCTATAGAGTTTAAACTTTTGGAATTCTGCTAGGCCAAACTGGATTTGGGCCATGTGTAAGATGTCTCTTAGTGTGCTCTTCTACTGGAATATGTCATCGAAGAGGTCATCTTCCTTAGTGAACACCTTTATTTAACAGCTATAGTAAAATCCTTTATTACATCAAAGGGATCAAACTTTCTCCTTTGGAATTTAAACAATTGTAGACTCATCATGTTGTCTACTTCTCTGAAAGTGTGACCTAGATTAAACAATGCAAAAGCTCCATAGGCCATAGGGAATTGTGGCCAGAATGCCTTTTTCTTGTCTTTTAGTTCTTTGCTCATTCCTCCAACCCCGCAGGTTTGGTAGGCTATTTCATGGGCCATTAACTTATCAAGAACATACAAGGGAAGTACATGAGGGGAAGCAATGATTTTGAATACTCTGATGTAAGTGAAAAATTATTCTCTGAACCATCTTCCAACAAGGAGAATATCAATTTCGGCCTCAAGAGAAAATCTTGGGGCATCTTTATTATACAACATTTTGTGAATGGGTAGCATAATTCCATGGTAGATTCTATAAAATTATGGGGTAAACTTAGAATCCCACAGTTCCTTTTGGTAGACTTGAATGAGCAAGGGACTCTGTACCGTCCATTTCCAACCCATGAGAGGAAATCTAAAAACAAAATAGATAGTATCCATGACATAAGCTTCTAAAAATAAAGGAGGATAAATTCTCTTAGAGGGAGTCCTTTTAGACCGATACTTCCAAATAGCGGAGGCTAAGTTATCAGACAATATTTGAGCCAAGTCCATAATAATGGCATTGGTAGCCACTTCCAGTAGGGGTAGCCACTCAGATGGAAATTTATTGATATTAAGTTTTCCAAATAACTTACATAGAATTGTAGCAGCGAAACGATACAGAGAGGAGAGGGAACCAGTACTATACATACCATGTTTGTCTTTCTTTAAAGGCTCTTCCTTTGCGAAGCAACTTTTGGTGCATTCTACCAAATCTTTGTTTTCCTTGGTGAATTTCTCCCTGAAATGTTTATAGCTAGCCTGCGGCTCTAGTAAATGATACATGCGTCTTAAATTCTGTGGGGTGGATAACCAAATAACCTCCCGGTTCCATGACTTGAATTGCTTGTCTGTTATATCAGCATTGTCTATCGCCCATTTAACCATATATGTATAGAGAAGTATTTTAGGCCTTGCTTCTATAAGGTGAAGGAATGAACACACAAGCTCTGTGAGTGATGCTTCGGATGACCCGTGTGCATCTGTTGTAACTGTAACTTCCATGACTCTCATGTTTTCTTCCTCTAGTAGACTATACATGCCTTCCCAAGTAGATATGTATGCTTCTCTAGTACAGGTGGTGTCTGTGAATAAGGGCGTCATCTCTACTTTCTCAGTAATCGGAGCTTTTCCCTTCTTTCCCATTACATTCTGCACACTTCTTTGTATATTTTTCTACGTACCACTCTTGTAAGTTCACAAATAGAGAACTAAGGCATAATGAGAAAGATAACGAATGATGGTAAGTAATAAGGTGACAGGAAAGCTCTTAATTTCAAAATCATATCAAATATATCACCCTATGTGAAATAACTTTTCACTCAGATCTAAATCCTTTCTCATAAATAACCATCAATAAAGCATTAAGTTCAGATTAATGCCCATAACTCAGATATCGGATTACAAGAAACATTTCATTGAACAATGAGCCCTTTTGATCTGCGATAAAGCAATTTTGTGATTTTCTTATGCAATATCACAAATCGCAATATCACTAATCCTTTTTGTTAACAATTATTTGTTTCATTATGCGACTGCGAGATGCGATTTGCGAGATGCTTTATTGCACATCGCAGGATCAAGACATTTTATCTTAGGTGGTGCTGTGATATATGAAATCAGTGAGATGTGATGAGTCTGTATGGTGCATAATCTCGCATCATTGTGTTTTCACAATTCTGAAAGTTTCTTTATATGATGTCCTCCTTTACCCTTTTACGATGCGATGTTCATTGTTAAGAGAATGATTTTATTTGAGACTTAACATAATATTTAAGATTTTGCGTTTGCGGCCTAAGTTTATGATAGTGTGTTTTATTCAAAGAGAATTATAAGCGCTAGTTTTTTTTTTTTTTTTTTCTTAGAAGGGTCCCCATTTATTTAGTGTTATTACTAATACTAAATAAAAAGGGGGGTTGATACTAGCCACAACACCTCGCTAGCCATCAAACAGACCTTTCACGTAAAGTTTCTATAACAATCGTTGCACTCATGCAGACTCATCTGTTGAGTGTTGTACATGTTACCTTCCCTTACGTCTTGTGACTGTCACATCCATGTGGACTGCTCCTCTAGAAGCTACACATGTATTATTGGTTTGTGTGTTCCTAACAGAGTTGGGGTTCCTCCATCCAAATTGGGACTCACTCCCACCCTCTACCTCTATGGTGAAAGAACCTTGACACAAGTAACACTTACAATCACGAGGCACGCGAACTTCGCTACTTGAAGACAAAGAAGACGACTCTCTTGTACTAACCAATAAGAGCTAAGGAAAACATTTAAGATAATGGAAACTAGGTCATCATACCAGATGGGACTCCCACACCAAACGGTGTGAGGTCCAGTTGGGACTTCATACCAGGGTGATCCCCTGAATGTTGGCAGGTCTAGCACTGTCAACACATCCTCAGGCTAATGAACAAGTATAGGTTTCCAATAGACCATTGGAAAGCATTCTCACAAAGGTGGTGAGAAGCAACAAAATATATTGGGCTGACAGACTAATGGAGGCCACTTGGGCCTACAATACAACTTGGAAGACAACCACTGGTTTCACCCCTTATGATTTGTCCTACCAAAAGAAGGCTTTGCTCTCCATTGAGTTTGAGTACAACACTTTGAGAATGGAAACACAGTTGGATTTGGATGTTACAAGGGAACAACAAGAGAGGTTTGTCCATATCAATGGGTTAGATGAATTCAAGATGAAAACCCTCCTACACACAGAGGTGACTCAAGTAAAAAGAAAGGTTTGGCATGACAAAAACATCAAAGACAATTGTTTTGAAGAGGGTGACTATGATCTATTATATGACTCCAGGTTCAAGGATTTCAAAGGCAGATTGATGACCAGATGGCTAGTCCCATATGTGATAGAAAGGTGCCATGACAATGGGGTTGTTCAGATAAGAATCATTGATGAATAAAGTATCGCCTTGCTTGTCAATGGGTACAGATTGAAATCCTACAAAAGACCTCTATCAAAGGAAGAGTTTAACAGTACTATCAGTAAGTAAGTGAATGTGATTGGAAGTTTCTTGGCTTCCAACACACCAAATTCTTGAAGAATATTTTATTTTTGAAAAAAAATGAAGAAAGAGAAAAAATATAAGGGACCTAGGTGAAAACCTCCATGAGGCACATGAGGCCAACTTTTGGGTTAAAAACCTCCTTGAGGTAGCCCAAGAGTGAAAAAAGGGAAAAATAAAAGATCACTGGGTGAAAATCTCCCTTGAGCTACCTAGGGAAGGAAAACAGGTTGAAAACCTCCTTTGAGGTGACCTGTGTGTCTTTCAAAAGACAAAAACAAACAAAAATGTTATGGCAGGAAATTCAAACTTGTCCACTAATAAAATTCCGTGATTTCTGTGGGTTTTCAAGGCAAGAAAGGACACCAAGTTTAGAGGGCAGCAAGCCAAGAAACACCCCATTCTTCCTTCATTCACTTCATACCTTCCATGCCCACCATGTCTCCAACATCCAATCTCATATTCAAGCATCAAAACCAATTTGCAGGTAATTTTCTGATTTCTACAGGATTTCTTGCAGTTACTACAAGAGTTTCTTGTAGTACTATAGGATGTCCTGAAAATATACAGGAATGGAATTTCGGTTGAAGAATAATGATTCAGGCTTGTTCTAGGTTGAAAGAGTAGGCCATTGACCTCACCACATCTCACCTAACACCAAATCATGACCCTGCCACCCACTATATCCATCAAAGAAGTTACTAGTCAGAAAGAAAGATATATATAGAAAAAAAGGAAAAAAAGAAAGAAATAAACACAACAAAGTCAAATGGAAAAACCATCAGCGGCCTCCCTCACCTACCAATCCCTATCGCCCATTTCCACCTCTTCCACTCCTGCCTCACCACCTATTCCTCCTCCAAGAAGAAAAACACAAAAGAATTAAGAAATAGGTACCTACAGGATTTCTTGTAATACTATAGGAAACCCTGTAGTAGCCTATGTTATGACAACAACAGTCTCCATGCTCCTCTGTCAACATCCATGTAGTAAAGGGAATCAGCACTCCTGTGGGCACTATGGCACCTATACAGAGCTTAGTAGTAGTAGAAGAGGCAAAGCGCCTGCACACCAAAAAAAAAAGAAGAAGACAAACATATAAACTTGGTGAAATCAACAAAACAAGAGCCAAGGAAAGCATGTACCTGAACAAGAAGAAGCACAACAAAGCCACCCTCCAGCATGCATTGACCACATGAAGAAAGCCACAAGTGTGGAACCTCATACACACTCTTTCCTAAGTATGAATATGATAAAAGTCTAGGAATATGAAAAAGTTGATTTTATAAGCTGAAGGTGGTCAGTTAACTTGGCCACCCTCAGCCCAAAAACAAAAAGTAAATTCCTAGTCAGCAGGCCACGTGGAAAGGTCACACCAATGCAAAAAAGTCAAAAAGATGGTCGAGTTAAGTTATACAGGAGTGGGTGATGATCACGAGTAAATGATGCATGATAATTAACGATGGGCCAATGGTCCAGAAGGGGAAATCACGTACACTTCCAGCCAACACAGTGCTCCAAGGAATCAACCATAAATATAAAAAATTCCTAGCATTCATGCACACATTGTTCATTTCGAGATTTAGAGAACTAGGACCACTTAAAGGAGCCATCGAAGAAGAAAACTAGTCTCGGCCATCCTACAGTGAACACCTACAAGAAACATAGAGAAACTATAGGAAATAGTGAGAATTGTCAAAAAACTCTGTAAGGGGGTGCCTAGGGCCCCACTACTTAGAAATTATCCTCACCTAGGGAATCACAATGAAAGGTAGGTGGCTCATATCCTCTGCGTTTTGACTTGGTATCTAAGAAATAAAAAATGAAAAAGAAATATTAATTTTTTTCTATGAAGTACAGTGTGCCTGGGGATAGACAGAATTGTGTGGGGATAAAGAGAGAATTGTAGTCATCACCCTCCTAAACTTGAAACCCACAGTCACTTTGGAAAGCTATAGAGCTAAGCCACAAAATTACCTACAGTAATCTTGCTAGAGAGGAGAAAATGACAGGAGGTTTCAACATAAGGGAGCCCACAGGGACATCTACAATACACCTCCATCCCCCTATGGTATAGATATTTAGAAGACATCAGTGGTTGGGATTTTTCGATATTCTTAGAGGATATTATGATGATGTAGCTCAGGAATTTTCGAAGTCACTAACACCCTAGGCTAGAGTCAAGTCTACTTCTATGGTAAGATGATTGTTAGTAACAATTACCCCTGAAGCCATTAGCAGAATCACTACACTTCCTTTGGGCATGCAATGGAGAAAGGAGGATAAAGATAGCAACATTTATGCCAAGGATATTTTTTTCTTGAGAGATGAAGAGCTAATTGAGAACAAAAATGGGATTATAATGGTGAGCCTTCTCAAGTATATTTCTTGTGAAGGAAGGCTTATAGTCTTTGGTTAAGAATTTAGACTCCTCCATCAACTAAGATTTTGAGAAGAGTTACCCCTCAAAAAAATTCTTAGTGTTCCCTACTTCTAGTTGCAATCAGTAATAGACATGAGAATAAATGTATAGGAAGGAAAACATCAACATCTAACACATCATGGACTAATCAAGCTCATACTAGAATATGCCCTAAGCCAATTAAGAGTCCCTATTCTATGTTCCACATTTAGGGACATGGACAGGGAGGTTGTAATTGAAGAAATTGAATATGAGAGGGACCTAACCTCTAGTGGTGAGGAGGAAGAAGAATAACTTGAGGAAGAAGAAGAGGATGAACCTGAAGAATAAGAGGAAGAAGAGGAGGCAATGACAAATAAAAAAGGGGAAGAAAAGGGAGGAGAATATAACAGTGGAGAAGAAGCACAAAAGGATGAGGAAATCTCTAAAAAACATACCAAGGAAGGGGATAAATCTCTAAAAGTGTCTCCTGAACCCATAGAGAAGGAGGCAGGTGCTGCCTTGAATGACTTAAGCACACCCATAAAGTCAACAGGAAAAAGGCACAGGCAGACTCCCCTATCTTTCAAAACAAGGAGGAGCACTAGGATCAAATAGGGGAGACCAAAAAAACCTACCAAGATTCCTATCATAATTGAAGACTCACCAAAAGGACAAGAAAAAATAGTATCCCCAGAAATGAAAGGTGAAGAGGGCACATCAAAACAGGCTTCCCCAATGTCACCAACCAACTATTTTAGGAGGCCTGTCATGAGGCCAACCTGAGAAAATAAAATCAAAGAACCTTTGACCCCATTTTAGAAAGGGAAAAGCATCCTATGAGAAACATAGACATTCCTCCAGGAAACTATGTCAGCACTGCATGAAACACAAAAAAATCAGTAGGAAGGACAACAAGGACGAAGGAAAGGCAAGGAAGCAGCAACACAAGTACAGGAGGAGGAAGATGCTCCAAAGACATTAAAGGGAGAATCCCAAGAACTGTAGGAACCTAGCCCACAACCCAATCTTAGCTCCTATTATATATTCATTGAGGGAGGAATAGTAATACCACTGAAATTTTTCATCCCTCTCTTCATTGAGCTTGAGAAGGATAGAGCAAGGACACATCATTGGATGCAAATTTATAACTCAAAGAATGTAGAGGATTTGGGCCACATGGAAGAGAAGATACTAGAGATGGGAAGATATTTGAGTAGGATACGAGATAGAAAAAGAGTTATGAAATCTTAAATAGAGGCTAAAAACACATGGTTGAGAAGGAAAATACAAAAAAAGAGAGCCAATTAGCTACTATGGCAAGCCTCTCTATGGAGGCACTCTAGTGCAGGATGCCACCGAAGTCATATGTCTTGTAACTAAAATTTCAATGGTTGCAATTTCAAATAAAGACCCTAGCA
Source organism: Pinus taeda (assembly GCA_000404065.3). Taxonomy (NCBI): domain Eukaryota; kingdom Viridiplantae; phylum Streptophyta; class Pinopsida; order Pinales; family Pinaceae; genus Pinus; species Pinus taeda. The sequence goes on along the minus strand of APFE031481139.1, from coordinate 83,272 downwards.
CAATGAGGGACTATGCCTTTCCAAGACTATAGGTAGTTCATTAGGCTTTGTGACCAAAGCACTCTAGAGGATAAGACCAAGATATCTAAATTCTACTTATATAACTTGGCCTTAATAGACTTGAATGTGTGGAATGCGAACGCAAAGCTAGGGGACTTACAACTAATGGACTTTGCATCCTGGATGAGTCATGAGGAGGCCAGGGCTAAGGAAGTAACTAGGGTGTTGGAAAGAGAAGAAAAGGAGCCCTTTTACATCATAGAAGAATAGATCAATTCCATGGTTGTCATTAGCACTGACAATATCATCACCAATGATCCCTAGCTTGCACCAAGATACCTAGCTACACAAGAGAAAGAAGTCACTCATTTTGAGGCCACCTTGAGATTTCCAGGGGATGAAATCCAGCAAGCATGCCAAAGGAGATCAGGCACCCTACCATACAACCTAAGGATTAAGGAGTATCATTCCCCTGAAAGAATGAGGGATGCACTAGGAATAACCCAACTCTATAAGAAGGCACTATAGAGACTCAAAATCAACTAGATTTGTTTTAAACTCAGTCCACCATTGCTCTTGGGTTTGTTAGAAGGAAGAATGGAGGAAGACGAAAGAAAGTAGTGGGAGGAAATAGAGAAGCATGTATGATTTTATCCACAAGAGGAGAATACATCAATAGAATCCTGTGATGTCAAAGTGACCACAAGAAAAATGAAAGACATGGACATAGATTAAGTTGCTCAAAGGATGAGCAACACTTTCATTGGGGGTGATGATGAGGATCATCAATAGGTAAATTAAATGGACCTTAATGCCACTCTCAAGTTTATTAAAATCAAATTTTCTCACATTTCTTTAAATAATTTATTATATTTTTCTTAGTGAGAAGGGTAAAGATGAGATGTTATGTCATGTGGCATAATGTACATTAATTGTAGGATTTGGAGAAATTTTGGCTAGTTTAAGTGTAAGAACTCAAAGTAGACAAGCAAGAGGGATTATAGGAGATTGGATCTCCCTCCTCAACTCCTCAATCACTTGAATATTACTCCACCATATCTCATCAGCTCGGAGTTACAAGCAACCAAGCCCACCGAGGTCATTTGCAACCAAGCCAGTGATTATTGAAGACAAGTTGATCTCAATTTTGGGAGCCAAGCCTCCCTAATTTTAAGGAAGTTGTTGGTAGCTTTCATTGTATAAATAAGAAGGCCTAGGGCCTCATTAGGATTTGAATTTTTTTGTTGTATCCAAGAGCCATTTTTGAGCTAAGACATTGTGACTTATTGCTCTTATGTATTTTTGATATTTTGATGAGAAAGAGAATCATTCCCTTGATCCAACACTGAGTTGACTCAGAGGGCTGAAGCTCTTGGGTTAGGGCCCAACCCTAGTAGCAGAGGTTCCTATTTTTTGTATATGTGTGCTTAGATTACATTCATAGTTAGCTACTAAAGCGATTTGTGTTTTATTTACTCTGCAAGTATTTGGATGATCACTTAGTTTTCTTCCATTTGTGAACAGATATATCAGTGCTACAATAGCAAAAGTAAACACTTTAGAAAAGCTTATGGTAGTGGCCTCTACCTCATCTCCCTTATGGGATCATGGTTTGAGGGTTCCATTCTCATAGCCCAAAAACAAATTTATTGTTTGATCATTGCATAGCTTAGGATTTCTTGTTGCATAGATAATTGTTTCTCAATTTCTTAGAAGTACATGCAATTGTCATTTTGGTTTCTTGAGTTTTCTATGGCTTAGAAGCACTTCCATTCATAGACTTAGCCATTAGCCATTAATAACTTTGTTTTTCCTAAATTCAACTCATGTTTTTCATATATAAATGAAGCTGTGCATAAATGAAGAAAAGAATGTATGTTCTTGCAGGAGTTTCTGATATTCACGGAAACCTTATCTCACCAGCCTCATCCAAGTCTTCTCCATGTACACTACCAAAGTCCACCAAACCATAATCCAAATTTCTATTTTCTACCAAAGTGGACATTTTGCTTGATAAAATCTAAACATATTGAATACTTGGACTGAGCCTTGGGTAGTGTGCACCTCCTATGTGCCTTATTTCCCCATAAAACACCTTTTCCACAGTTCATTCTACCTTGCGTACCTCCCTATAGCTTTCAGCCTGTTTCCTGTATTAAAATAGGGCATCCTGTAGTAGAACTAGGACATCTTGTAGTAATACAAGAAACTCTGTAGCAGTCTAATTTAAGCCCAAATTGAGCATAAATGGTCATTTGAGCTTAGGTTATACCTCCACTTGGCTTCCATACCCTCAACACCATTCAAGACATGTTTCCCCATACATGTCTCCCCTGCCAAGGTCAAATTAGTTAAATTAGCATTTACATTCATAAAATTGAAAATCAAAAAGGCTTTTCTGCAATTTGTAGTTAGTGCATGCGTGTAGAAGTCACAGTCATTTTAGGATAATTTCCATGCTTATTTAGTCCAGATAACTAGATGTTAGATGCAAGGTTAATTTAGGTCTCTTTTCCAAGCAATATGTGTATATTCTTAGCTAGATGATTTTCATGTCACTTTATAACACTTTCCAATTCAGCACTTTCATTTCCTAGAGTATGCAACATTTTCTTTCTGCATTAAGAATAGTTTTCCCTTTGTTATTTGGTATTCAAACTCCTTCTAGTCAAAAGAATATTTTTTTGAAAAACCCTTGTGGTCTATCTCCCCAGTTGATAAGTGACAAGAGTAGACCATTGCATCTACTATGTATACAACACTGTCACTTCCAAGTTTGTACGAACCCTAGGTTGATGAAGTAAAGTTGGTGACCCTAGGAGTTGCAACATCCTTCCTACAATACAAGAGCTCATTAGTAGGCAATTGTCATTAACAAGTAATTTTTAACTCACTGTTTCCACTGAATTACACACTGAAGCTATAAAAGACGTATCTCTCCCTCACGTAATTAAGAACATAGAAAAGAGATGGAGGTTGACTTAACATAAGAGAACCCTTAGATACCAAGAGAATCCACCTACACTCTCCTGTGTTAGACATTATTAGAAGGCACCATCGGATAGGATTCTTTGAGATATTGAAAGGGTATGATGATGACCTTGCCTTTGAATTTTCCATGGCTTCGAATTCAGAAATAGAGAATAGTTCCACCACCATTGTGGGAGGGTGGGATTTATCTCTCGTCCTTGAAATAATTAGCAGAGTGTTGTAGCAGTTACAACCACCCTCCAAAATTTTTATTTCACTTCGTTTTGGATCCTCCCTACCAACCATCCTCAGAAGCATGTCTTGCCTTGTCAAGTACAAAAGATTTAGTGGTTTTCTAGCAGATTGCTAGCCTGTGCATGAAATCTTGTTGCATTCCCCTCACATGCTGCTTCCCTAGACTTGGTCCCACTATAGGCTGAGCAACTACCTCAAGAAATTGTGCAATTCTAGAGGGGAACCGACCTTCCCTCCAAAAATTGTGCAATCCTGACTGGAAGCCTGTTGGGCTTTAGAATTGCACAATTCTTCCTGCCAACCTTCCTTGGAAAAACTGTGCAATCTGACCCAGTAGGACTACTTAGCCTAGAAATTGCATAATTTTGGGCAGCAGTCAGTTGCTCAGCCTAGAAATTGTGCAATCGATCTGGGCAACCAACCCAACTCCCTCCCATAAATGTGCAAATTTTCCCCTTAGTCAAGAGGGTTGTTTCATGTGCCATTGGGTTCACCAATTACACCCAGGATCGAGAAAACTTGACTTGCATGCATGCACTACTCTTTTCGAAAATAGTAAAAAGCAACATGCAAAAAGAATCCCTAGATTTTAGGGATCTATTTTTAGCAGCTGGAGGTTACATGCAAAGATCATTTTAGAATCTTTCCTCCAAGTGTTACTTTTTCCAGGATTTGTGGCATGCGAATCATGAGCCTCAAACTTATTTATTCAACACTTTAGATCTCACTTATTCACATCAATCTTGGAGCTTTGACATCCCACAACACATCCAGGAGTCTTTGACACATCTAGCTCACTTATTTACAGATAAGTCCTCTTAATTTGTCTTTTGCAGTATTTTTGTCACTTTTTGTGTTTTGGCTTGTGTGACTGTTGTTTTCTTGATTTATATGAACACTTGCTACCATTTGCATCCATATTAGCTTGTAATAGCGTCATTTGAGTTTTCATTAACATTTCATTGTTGTCGCATGCATGACACGATTTTCCACGAATGGTTGTCGATTTGGCAATTCGCTTCACACACATGCATGTTGTTCCATTTTCTAAATATTGCATTCATTGTTTTCATGCATGATCATTCACTCCTAGTTACACTCAGTATCGCCATGCATTCGCATTCACATTTTTTTTCAGTTGCTTGTCGTGGATCTGGGTAGCCTTAGCCCGGACACTGTCTCACCAAGCAACATTGCACAATCCTAAGATGGAAGGTTCTTCCTTCCTCTTAGAAAACGCACATTTCTACCTAGTGACTGTCCTCAAGTCTTGCATTGCACAATTCTGAGTGGCAGTGACTGTTGGCCCAGAAAATTGTGCAGTGTAGTCACTGGGCCTACAACCATTGCCATCACAAATTGTGCATTGTGAAATTCTTGCAGCCAGCAGACAAGTCTAGATTACGTATTGTGCAATTCCAGCAGCCTGGACTGACTTTTGCGCACTTCTGGTGGCCTCCCAGGAAAAATTGTGCAACCCTTGCGAGTCAATCCCCAAGTATGTTTCATTTCATTCCTAAAGTTTGCTTTGGTTTTATTTGACAAATTTCTTGCCATGCATGTCAATATGTCTCCAGATCTAGCAGATGTTCATCTGCCTCTCAGTAGTTTGGGATCAATGGCCTCCAAGAGAGCAGGATCAAAGGACACTTACAGAAGTGCAATTGGAGAAATAGTTGAGCTTGTGTCTACAAGTTTGTTGATCTACGAAGACACCAAACTAATTGTAGACAAGGACATCAAGCTGAAATGGCAAGAGGTAAATGATGCATTTGCAGGCACATTTGAGGAAGACCTTAAAGACCTTCAAGTCTATGTGAAAATTCACAAGTCCGACTTGTACTAGATTGCATGCAGGTATCCAATGTTCCCATGTGTGGACATGATACATTGGATTGTCTCACACACTGATCCCAAGACTATGACATTGAGCTCTGTTAGCAGGACGGAGATTGCTACCTTCAGGGCATAGGATTATGAACAGATGTACCAGATGTCAAAGCCTATGGTCACCATGGAGACACCCTTCAACATACCTAGGAATAATGCCAGCTCAAGAGATATCTTGAAGAATAGGGTGAAGGAGCCAACTAAATTCAAGGTGACACCCAACTAGGTCTATAATACAAAGATACTATGGAAGGCATATCAATACTTGGTCATATTTACATGTCTCTTGTATGGCCAAGAGAGCACGGAAACCTTCCCGTAGAGTTGGGTGATTGCGTTGGACCAACTGGCCAAAGAAGGAAAAGCATGCAACTGGTCCGACATGTTGGCTCACTAGCTAAAGGAATAGGTAACAAGAGCTTGAGAGTCACCCAATAGTCAACAAGAAAAAATCCATGTCTGCCTACATCTTGGATGTAATTTGTGCTCGTAAGGAGTTCCCAGGTGTGAAGTTGACATGGACATCGATGGAGGCCTCTGTGAGCAATTATTGTAAGATGTTATCCGAAAGCAGCTTCAGAGGAGTTATCACACAGATGTCCGATCATTTTGTCACCTCTGTGTACATGATAATATTTGAACAGGATCCACCCTGCATGTTGAAGGCAACCACAGAGGCACTAAATGATATAGCAGATTGGTATGCCTCACTGTCTGGCACCTTCATACGGATGTACAACACGGAGAAGCCTCCGCATGTTCTACCGACGTTTTCCTTGGAAAAGCTCGTCATGCAAGAAGTATCATATCATATCTCAATAGGATTGTCAGTTAGGCTGCACTGAAAGAAGAAGGCACCTTTACCTACTCTTCTGTTATGGATCAGGTTATACAAGATAAGGAATTGCAAGCATGCAGATGTTGAACCAAAGGAGATTAAGAAATATCCATTCACCACCTGAAGCCTCAACAAGTATGACTCGCATTGTTTTATGAAAGATCACTGCATGAAAGTACAATTCCCATGGATCCATGGGGCATTTCATTGGGTGGAGAAAGACCCATGGAGATATTTTCATAGCTTCTCTAGGCCCAATGAATAGGTCAGCATCACTGTGGAATGATTAGCAAAGCAGCGTGAAGCAGCATCCAAGAGAGCACCAGTAGCAGCAGCAGCAAAGGTAAACATACCAATGCATGACAAGGGCAAGAGGAAGATTGTCGATAGTATGGAGGAGGAACAAAGCTGCAAGTTTCGAGAAGATCCACTTGTGTAAAAATAAGTTTGGCAATAGAGACGAAGAGGAAACAACACAACAAGAGGAACGCACAAAGGCAGAGAGAAAAACGAAGAATGGAGGAAATAGATAACGAGTTGCATGAGTTAAAGGATAAACTCTAGAAGGAACAAGAGTTGCGCAGATAGGAGAAAGAAGTGCAACAGGAATAGGTGAAACAGGGGGTGCAACATGTACAAATAAATGAAACTATGCCCGTATAGATAGTTGACTCATCTAAACAGTTGGCATCAGGCAAATGGGGTGAACAATCGTAGGAGCATGACTTTACTCGGGAGATTGAACAATAATTTGAGTAGATGGATACAGACTTGAAGCAATGGGAGTTAGAGCAAGATATCGACCTCATGCCTCATCACCAAGAGTTCAACCCACCAGCTTCACTGCATCTAGAAGAGGAGCAAGTCCCAAGCGACCAAGGAGACACTGAAATCCTTGGAGACAATCTAGAGGGAGAGCTGCACAACATCTCATTCAATGAGTCCCAACATAAATTTGTGCAATCTCATAAAGTGTCAACTTCAGATGATCACACATCTCCTAGGAAGTTTGAGGAATGATTGATCATGTCTAACATGTGTAAACATCCAATAGTTGTTGCCAATGCTACCAGAGCATATGCCAAAGCCACTAGCTCGAGTGTTCACTTCCTGATAGCTAAGAACGAGTGAATGGCTAAGGAATTGCATACAACCAAGTAGGGAGGAGAATTGGTTACAACATCCACCTGAGCAGAGTTGAAGAAGGAAATACTAGATGAAGTATTGTCCCTTTACATAGTCATGCGGGCGTTGTATTCCAAGTTTGGTACTATGCATAAGGCAGTTGTCCATCTCAACGGTTAGCAGCAACGATGTGCTAGGAGAGCACATATCTTGTTGAACGTGCATGCTGTTATTGATTACATGAAAACATGGAAAATGACATACAAGGGAGACCCGCTACACTTCCCTAAGATGATGAAGCCCAGAGCAGTCAAGCTAAAGGCATGCATCCGGAGTCAAATCTGAAACTATGAAGATTTCTCGTAGCTCATCACTAGTCTACAGGCTTCCCATGCATAGGTATTCAAGAGTATGGAATTTGTTGTGCGCGCACATGCGATCCCATCTATTGGGACACTCACCCAGGTGAATACAAAGGCACAGGTCTGATTGGAGCTTGAATCGTACTTCGACAAGTTGATGCGCATAGCCACCAGCCCAGACTTGGTGATCAATTCAGACACCATGCACAAGTATGTTGCTGGTTCGACTGCACTCAAGACAATGATAAGCAAGCTATCAGATGAGTTGGACATAGGAGCCTAAGGAGTGTACCCACATGCTATGAAGGCAAGAGTTCATTTCCAGAAAGATTTCACCTTAGAGTACATGGACACCATTACAGACTACCAAGCTTGGCATCAGTTCATTACTATCGACCACCATGAGGACGTCAAAGAGCTAGTCTTCTCACAGTTGTCCAAGTCAAGGGCCACCTCATCCTTTTCTATATATAGTCCCTCATAACTCATTGTATAGGCTTTTGGTCAGCCAAGCTATGATAGGAGTATCTTAGAGAAATCTTGGACAATATTGTAACAAGCCTTGGCTTCTCCACTTTGTAAAGCTAGTATATCTCTTTGGAGCAGCAGGCGGTTGTGACTGTCACATTTCGCCATCGGAACTAGTGGTTGGACATGGATGTATTATATGACTGGAACTTCTTAATATAATAGAGCCAACATGTTTCATGCATATGTCATATTGTATTCCAGCTATCTTGTTTATTCTAAATGATATATGTATATGTTTTCTTACGCATGCATGTATGGACTATCTGTATAAGTATGTATGAATCTTACTAAAATGTGTTGTTGGTTTAACAATCAATTTGGATTTCTTGCTAACTTGCCTTCCATGTTGTGATTAATATTTTCTTGTGTGTTCCCTTCCAAGTCACGTGCTATCACAAGTTTCCAAGGGGCGCACTCACCCCACTTTCCATGTGTTAGAACCATTCATGCACCTTCTTTGACTTGCAGCATAGGTCACAACCTTGCTACCAACATGGACATCTTACTTTCCTCTGTGTGAAACCGCGGTCAAGGCGATACTGTAGGACCCACTACTAGGAATCCTACACCAAATGGTCTGAGGTCTAATTGGGACTTCTTACCAGGGAGATCCCCTGACATGTTGGTGGGTCTAGCACTGTCAACATTTCTAGCTCTAGAAGGAGGGCCAAATGACAAGTTGTATCCTCTCATCCTATTTTGAACCTTTGTGCATCAATCATGGATGTTGTTACAATCATCCCTCCACGATATCTTTCACATGTCGAACCTCTCCACATCACGAGGGAGTTTTCTGATCTCTTGTCCGGATTCACATATGATGGTGAAGGAAAAGTGGCCTAGCCTATTTTCTTACATGAATTCCTTTCCATGCTTGATGTGGAAGATGGATGTTCTGACGAACAGGAGAGTCTGTTGCTTGCACACGCACTTCGTGAATCCCCATGACAATGGCGTTGTAGCCTACCGGCTGACAACATGCACTCACTTGAGCATTTATGTGTTCTCATTGAAGATACTTTCCATCGTTTTGATCCAGAACATCTTGACAAAAAATTGTTACAACAACGAAAGGCTCCGCATGAATCGCTTATGGATTTTTGGCAGCACTTCCATGATTTCCAGTTTCAAGCTCCGTAAAGCCAAATAAGATTTCCTTACATTTGGGAGAGATTTGTGTATTATCTTAACAAATCAGTCCATCCCAAGAAGAAGTTTGTGCCCAAGCCTCACTTAGCATGCTTTAGTGATGGAGTTGTGCAATCATAGACAAACACGGTCACTGTCACAAGTAACTATCTATTGTCCCCTCATCAAACAGTTCCACCACTACAGAGTGATGTAGAAGAGCATGCTCACTCATCTATTCAACTGTCACTTCCTCCAAACATCACTTCACTTAATTTTGATGCAAATTTGGTTGTGAGTTCATCGAGTTGTCACATGCATTTTGTACCATAACCTCTGTCTTCATACTCAGATGATCCTCTGGATGATACTACCTTGTGTTCTTCCATCTAGACTCTACACTTGTTTTGAACGAGGATCAAGCGATCGATGGAGTTGGTGTTTCACAACCAACATGCGTTGTCATTCATGAAGAGTATGACTGGGAGCTTGAGCATCAACACTCGGCAAAGGATGACTCATTTATGTCTGAGCCTCCTCTGTTATTCCCTGACCTATTTGGTGAACCTGCCATGCATGATTTGACATGTGTATCTCCATCTATGGATGCACCCATTGTTGATCACTCGCAGGACACACTAGAGGTCAATCCATTATCCAACAACAAAGAGGATAAATTATTCATTGAAAATCCACTTGAATTTTGATCTTCTTTTTTTGGAAACACAAAGGGTGAATTTGTTTGCTCCTCATCTACCCCTTTGTTTGATTCATCAGATCATGAGGATGTCGATGAAATCATTGATTTACTTATTGTAGTTGTCGTGATCAATTTACTCCCATATTCGATCATGGTGATGATTATATCACAGTTTATTTTTTGAAGCCACCATTTACGATGATCTATCTGACGATGAAGTCAAAAACCCCCATACTATCGAGGCACTTCAACCCGAGATGATGGTTATGTTAGACCCTCGTTTTCCTTAGGGTGGTTTCACTTCTGATCAGGAAATTATTGAAACACCCAAGGCTTCTCATCACTCATCTGTATGCATTGAAGATCAATCTCACACACAAATCATACTTCCTCTATATCTTTTAGCTTGATGTCCTTGTCTACAATCAGTTTAGTGTCTTCATAGATCGGCAAACTTGTAGACACTCACTCAACTACTACTCTGATTGCACTTCCACTAGTGTCCTTTGATCCTGATCTCTTGGAGGCCTTTGATCCTGGAATGTTGAGATGTGGATGACCAAAGCAATCTTGAGGAATGACATGCAACATACTTGGGGATTAACTGGCAAGGATTGCACAATTTTTCCTTAGAGGCCGGGGGACTGGCTGCTAGAACTACACAAAAGGTAGTATAGGTTGTTGGGAGGTTGGCTAGATACTAGAATTGTAAAATGCACAATCCAAACTGGCCTGCTAGCTGCTCGAATTACATAATGCACAATTTATTCTTGAATGGTTGTAGGCCCAGTGACTACACTACGCAATTTTCTAGGCCAGTAGTCACTTCCCCTCAGACTTGCACAATGCAAGACTGGAGGACAGTCACTAGGTAGAAATTTTCATTTTGTGAGAGGAAGGCAGAGCCTTTCCTCATAGGATTGTGCAACACTATCTTGGTGAGGCAGAGTCCGGGCCAAGGCTACCTAGACCAGCCAACGGGAAATTGAGAGCAAATGTAAATGTGAATGCATGGCAATACTATGTAAGCAGGAGTGAATTATCGTGCATACAAATATTGAATGTAAGATTCAGAAAATGGAACAACATGCATGTGTGTGAAGTGAGTCACTAAATCAATGATTGTTCATGCAAAACAATGTCATGCATGTGACAGCAGTGAGTTACTAACAAAAACTGAAATGATGCTAGTACAAGCTAATATGCATGCAAATGACATCAAGCATTCATATAAATCAAGAAAAAACACTCACACAAGCCAAAACACAAAAAGAAATAGAAATTTTGCAAAAGACAAGTTAAGAGGGATTTGCTTTACTTTGTTGTTCATTTGTTTGCTTGTTTTCTCTGTAGGTTAGTTTCACATGAAACCACGTATGACTCTTGAAACAAGCTAGGTAAATTACAAGAGGCCTTGTGTAGCTATCACTACCTGGTTATCTATTATCTTGGCTCTGTATGAAGATCTTGTTACTCTTAGTCCATGATGTTTTGAAGGAAAATACGTAATGTTCAAAGTGAACCTTGTTGAAAACACAACGTTTGCGCACTAACTAGTGTCACCTACTCTAGTCAATTATTTTTGTGTTAACCCTTGTCAGCTCAGTCAAGTAGAGTAAGGTGAGGGGGAAAACCTTAACAGGCACGTTAGAGGTATAATAAACTACTTCTCTACTTTAACAACCTCTTCTATTCTCAATAAGTTGGGATCCCTCTTCCGCCTCTGAAATGAATAAGTGTTATGCATAGTTAAGAAAAAATGAAAATGAAAAAAATAAAAAGTGAAAAATTCAAAATGAAAATGAATAAGGCGAAAGAAGATAAAGGCTTCCTACACAAAGAGGTGATGCAAGTAACTCCGTCAAGGTACTGACTAGGCTCAGTGGTAGCGAAGCCATTCTTGTTTTCCTATGTGACTCCGTCGAGGTACTATCCAGGCCTGCTAGCAGTGGAGAAACATTTGAACAACCAGAGCATAATGCTTGGTTTGTGGTACCTCTCAAATACTTGAGAATCCAATTCACTGCCATCCAATGTTCTTTTCAGGGATTGTTTATGTACCTTCTTACAACTCCCACTATATGTGCAATATCAGGCCTTGTGCAGACCATTGCATACATTAAGCTTCCAACTGCTGATGCGTATGGAACTTTAGACATATGATCGATTTCTTCCTGATTCTTGGGACACTCCTCCTTACTTAATTTGAAATGGCTAGCCAAAGGTATACTAACTGGTTTTGCATTCTGCATATAAACCTTTTCAACACCTTTTCTATGTACTCACTTTGAGACAATGTTAATTTGTGATTCTTTCTATCTCTAGTTATTCTCATACCAAGGATTTGTTTTGCAATACCGAAATCCTTCATTGCAAATGAGTTTTCCAATTTTGTTTTGAGCACATTTATTTCCTGCATATTAGAAGCTGCAATAATCATGTCATTTACATACAATAACAATATAATATAGCTGCCATCATTTTTCCTTTTGAGATAAACACAATGATCAGAGTGACATCTAGTATAACCTTGTTCAGACATAAACTTGTCAAATTTTAGATACCACTACCTTGGAGCTTGCTTTAAGCCATACAAGCACTTCTTGAACCTGCACACTAGTTTTTCCTTCCATTTTACCTCATATCCTTGTGGCTACTACATATATATCTCTTCCTCCAAATCCCCATGGAGAAAGGTGAGCTTTACATCTAACTGCTCAAGATGAAAATCTTTAGCTGCTACTAGACTTAAAATAGTTCTGATTGAAGTCATTTTAACAACAGGAGAAAACATCTCATCAAAGTTTATACCCTTTTTTTGTGCAAACCCTTTCACCACAAGTCTATATTTATACATTTTTCTACCTCCATCTTCTTCCTTCAACTTGTAAACCAATTTATTTTGCAATGTTGTTTTACCTGTAGGCAACCTGACTAAGTCCCAAGTCTGGTTATGTGCTAAGGAGTCCATCTCTTCTTTCATGGCTTTCTCCCACTTCTTCTTGGTTTCTACCTGTACTGCTTCTTCATAACATTATGGTTCACTAGAATCAATCAATAATACATAATATAATGAAGGACAGTATTGTTCAGGGGGTCTACTTATCCTAGTAGATCTTCTAACACCACTTTCGGGTGTTTGAGGTGCTTGTTGATATTCTAGTTGTTGTTTTGGATGTTGATCATTATGATTTTCAGGCACCATCACTTTTTTTGTGATCTTATCAAGCACTGTGTATTCTCTGTTTTCTTTTTCCCGTTTCTTTTCATGCAAATGATCCTTATACAAAACATTTTCATTGAATATGACATCTCTACTCCTAATGATTTTGTGTTTTTCATAATCATAAAAGCGATAACCAAAATCATTAACACCATATCCAATAAAGGTACATTTCTTTGATTTTGCCTCAAGCTTTGTTCTATTTTCTTTATTAATGTGGACAAAGGCTTCACAACCAAAATTCCTTAAAAAAGAGTAGTTTACCATTTTACCTATCCATGCCTCCTCTAGAATACCACCATCCAAAGAACTTGAAGGCCATCTATTTATTAGATAAATAGCAATATCTACAACATCTGCCCAAAATTGTAAAGGAAATCCTACATGCAATTTCATGCACCTTGCATGCTCCATGATTGTCCTGTTCATCCTTTCTGACACACCATTTTCTTGTGGTGTTCCTGGAACTATCTTCTCTCTGTGAATTCCATTCTTTGAGCAGTACCTATCAAAATATTTGCTACAATATTCACCTCCATTGTCTGATCTGAGACACTTCAACCTTTTTCCTATCTCACTTTCAACCAAAGCTTTCCATTTCTTGAAAGTATCAAATCCATCAGATTTATTTCGAATACAATAAATCCAGGTTTTTTCTAGTTGCATCATCAATAAAAGTAACATAATAATGAGAGCCACCAAGAGATGATACCTAAGTAGGTTCGTATACATCTGTATGCACAAGCTCTAATTTTTTGCTCTTCTTTTCCTTCCCAACTCTAAGGAATTTGACTCTCTTATGTTTTCCATAAACATAGTTTTCACAGAATTTTAAGCCAACATGCTTCAAACCTGGCAAAAAATTTCTTGAGTGAAGGATCTACATCCCCTTCTCACTCATGTGCCCGAGCCTATGATGCCACAATGTCGTATCTTCTCATGTAGAGGTTAAAACATTAACATAATTAGAAACACCATTGCATAAATACAACGTACCAACCTTCTCTCCCTTTGCTATTACCAGGGATCCCTTAGTGAACTTCCAGGTTTAATCTGTAAAATTAGACACACAACCTTCACCTCTGAACTTCCCTGTTGAAATAAGATTTCTCTTCAAATCTAGAACATGCCTTACCTCCTTCAATAGCCATTGATTTCAATTCTATTATTTAATGAAAACCATACCCATTCCAATTATTTTACAGGGTTTATCATCACCCAATCAAACCTATCCAAAATCTCCTTGAACATAATCATGAAAATGTTTCCTATCAGGTGTGGTATGGAATGGGGCCCCTAAATCTACCAACCAGCTAACAGTAATATTTTCTAAAGAAATAATCAAAGCATCTTGCAACACATCACCTGTCACATTTGCTTCATGATTTTTTTCTTGCTGCGCGTCTCCTTCTTTTCCACTCTGTTGATGCCCCGAAAACCGTTACATCAACATCGGGGATAACCACCCGGTCCGGACCTTGATACAACTCCTTTTCTGTTTGGGATGGTGGCTCTGACTGGATATAATGGGACCAGTTTCCCAATAGTGAATAAGAAGGGGGTGAATGAATGATTGGTTTTCTAATAAGTGATACTAAATGGAGGACTTATTCTATGAATGAAAAACATAAATGGATATTTTATCCCGGGAAGCTTCTATTCTTTAAGTGCAATGTTTAATAATCTATGTTCACTGATAGGCATATAGATGACACTATGCAATAAACAAAGACATTCATTTAAATGATAATTGATTCGTTCAAATAGTTGAATGAAGTAATTGATAAAGTGATATTACACTTCTCTTTTATATTATTGATACATGCATGATTGAAAGAATAGCAAACTGTAAACATCCAATAGTGGAAAGTTAAAGTTTACTGTTAAAACACATTCATATATTCAATAATAGCATAAATGGCCAAACAACAATTCACATAAAAGGAATAAATTCAAACATAGATAATAGTACCATATGAGCTGCGAATTATTCCCTACGCCAATCGCAATTTGAATTCCTTCTTCTGATTCAGAAATACTTTAAAATAAAGGCAATAGTGCACATTCACATCAAAGCTTCATTGTCAAAATTTGGAAAGATTTGGTCCAGTCTTCATAAAAGAATATGCCTGAAGTACAGTAGTGAAACTTCAGGCTTAAGACATATACAAAAAATTACGACCCTTTCTAAATACATGAAAGGGTCTATAAATACTAAACTAACCTAACAAACTACAAAATTAAAATGCTACTAAATTGGTATAATCTGATCTTAAAATATCTCTCCTACAGTGATCTAAAAATTAGCAGCAATGATTCATTCTTCTGGTTGTTTGCCCTTTGTCCTGAGTTGGCATATTACCAGCATTGGCTCCACTTCTTGAGGGCGGCTGAGACGAGAATTTATTTGAGCAGCATAGGTGGCATCATGTATATCAGGAATGATACACCCGATTGCATCCGTCAGGCATTTTATGGCAGCTCTCTGACTGTATGATTTTACCAGGAACAACCAATAGGTGTCCCAAGTTAAACTTTTAATCCCTGATATTAATCTCCCATTCTTTTCTAGCTCTTGGTTACATGATTGCTCCAATGTCTTGGCCGATAATAGTTTACCTGGTGTACATTGAGAAATCATGTTAGATAAATAGAGAGTATTATTGATCAAGTCAATTAAATTGCTCGTAGATAACTTGCATCTGGAAACATCACTCTCTGCTTTCATTAATTGGGACTGCCATTCTGTGAATAGGATTTCCTTATGGGATTCTAAGATTTTGGGCAAGTTTTCTTCCTTTCCCTCATTAGAGTCCTGCCATGTAAGAAAATCTTTCAAAGTGTCTTCGGCTTGCTCTAAATCCTGCCTGGCATCCAATGACTTATCTATTATAGATGATGTTATGTCACATAAAGGTTCAACTTGGGCGATTTCATGACACAACAATATTATTTTTGTTATTAATGCCTTGTTAATTTGCATTGCCTCTCCTCTGAACTCAGCAGGTTGGGGAAGACTCTTGAACCTTTCTACTTCAGCTGATAATTGAGCAATTTGCTCATCTTTTGTCTTTTCCATCTGTTCATTCATCGCCTTCAACTTCGATAATGCCTAAGATAGTTCCTTCTGTTTCTGGATTGCTCCCGAATCGATCCTTTGCTTCTCTTCATGCAACTGTTTGTTTAGATGGTTGTTTAATTTTTGCTGTGTGGACAGTTGTTGTTGTAGCTGTTCTGACTTCTGCTGCTCTTCCGATAGCTGCTCTTGTAATAAAGCGATCGCTTGATCCTTTTCCTTCAACAAATTGCTTACCTCCGATGCCTTATCCATGGTGGCTGCCGAATAGGCACCGACATATTGAGATAACTTGGTTAGGTCATCGGAGGGGTCGAATTCTTCCCTCCATACCACATTTGTTGTTATTGTTTGTTCAGGGAACAGAGAAGGTTGATCAATCCTTCTTCTCTTCCGCTGTCGCTTTATCACAGCCCTGTGTTTTGGGATATAGAAAACATCTAGTGGAGGAATGTCCTCCACTTGCAAAATAATTTGATCAGAAGGGTTCTTCGAAATTATTTCTACTACTGTATTTGAGGGTGGAGCGCTGGTTCCTTTGCTTGGAACCTCCTTTGATGTTGCATCTTGTGTATCGACAGCTTTGGATGTTTCGGCGTCCGTTGAGGTCTCAAGATTGCCTATAATTGTATTGAATTGTTTCCATTCTTCAAGCAATCTTGGGTCCACTTGAGTATCAACATTTATTTCTTTGCTGCTCTGCTCTTGCTGCTTTTTCTGTTCTTCTTCCCTTATTCTCTCCTGTTGCTTCTTTTCTGCCTCCTCTTGTTCTTTTCTCTGTGTGTCTTCCTGTTCTTTTCTCTGTGCCTCTTCCTGTTCTAATATTTGGAGTTCCTCCTGCTCTCTTCTCTGGACTTCTTCATAGATTGTGGATGTAGCAGGAGGTTCATTAGTAAGCTGCTACTCAGGCTCGCTTGACTGAATCATCGGGGTAGTAGCTAACAAATCTAGAGGTAGAGTTTGCAACCTCTGTTCTCTAAGTTTGTTAAATTCTACTAACCCGTCATCACGATATCTCATCCTGGCTAGCTATTGTACCTGGAAGATTGACTCGGTGGAGGAGAATAGGTCATCAAACTCATCTTTCTTGTGCTCGAATTTAGTAAGCTTGGCTTGATCCAGGGCATTATAGATGACTTTCTTCGGGTCAAAACGTCTATTAGGTAGAGTGGCGAGACTTAGGACGTTCATTTTTTCTGCCTCTTTCTCTACATGTTTATAATCATGCAGAGTATAGATGCCACACCTAAGACGAAAAGGAGGCCAAACTTGCTTCTTTGAATTTCTGAGAGTTTTCGTGGCTGACGCAGTTGTAAGCTGATATGCTATTTCACAAGCTAATTGCACAAGGGGAGGACATGAGGTCTGGCCTGACTGCCAAAAACTCTTACATAGGTGAATTTTTCTTCTCCAAACCAGGTTCCTAGGGCTGTCAAGTCAATCTCAGCCTGAAAGGGGATCTTAGGGGCAGGTTTATCAAAAATTGCATAGTAAAGAGGTAGCACGAATCCATTGCAGACTTGGTATAAATGGTGTTTATAATGAGCTTTCCATAGTTTCTGGTGGTAGACATGAATAGGCATAGGGTCCTATGGAGTCCATCTCCACCCTAACATAGGAAACTCGGAATTGAAACAGAGGGTATCCAGAATGTAGGCACTAAAATAAAATGGAGGGATGAACCTATCAGTAACACGAGATTTGTTTCTGAATTCAAGAATAGCCGTAGCCAACTTATCCGATAATATAGTCCCCTAATCCATTATCTCACTATTACATGCCGCTTCCATCAAAGGAACCATCTCTATGGAAAATTTGGAAGAATCATGCAATCCCCACAATCAACACATCATGGCTCCAGCATAACAATAAGGAGAGCATAAGGAGTCGACGGAGTACTTACCCGAAGACTCATGTTTGTGTTTTGCCGGGTTTTGTCTCCATTGTATAATTGAGGCTTCTGTGATTCATCATAGTTATAAGAAGAGCTTCGGCATAAATCACATGAAAGAGACCTTTGTCGACGCGTTTCGAACCAACTAGTGTGGTTCATCATCAAGACAAGTTGAAGAAATAGATCTTGCCTAGAAAGTTAAATAGACTGAGCAGAGACTCTAACGGCTACCTAACGGCTATATTTTCTCTCCATTCTCGTATAGGCACTGACTTGGTCTCATTCTCATCTCGAAACTTCTCTAGAAATGCTTTATTGTACTTCTTCTCTAGCTCAGGCAAGTGGTACATTTGTCTGAAATCATTGGGCTGAAATGAACCAAATACTCTTCCATCAACAATGTAGAATGTTCTGTCCGTGATTGGAATTTCCTCAATTGCCCATCTCACCACATCCGTATACGAAAGAATTTTCTCTCGAGCTGCTATCCTATGTAGGTAGGAATCAACCAAATCTTTTAAAGTAGCATCAGATTTCCGGCTTGAACCTGCTGAAGCTTGTACTAATGTTTGCTGAGGGTCCTCGGCTTCTACCAAGTTGTAAATACTTTGCCAAGTAGTGCTGCCAAGGCCGAGACATGTGGTATCTAAGATTAATCCCTTCTTGCTTGGTCCTGGATCAGTGGCATGTTGTCCTGTTACCATATGAGCCGAAGGCGTTCCAGACTTCTTAGATTTCTTTCCCATCATTAATGCAAAAAAAACTATGCGCAAGAGAAAAATAAACGTAATGCAGAGAATAGATGGCTAAAACCAAGTATGAGGAAATTGCATCAATCAATGAGTAATGGAGGATTTACCATAAGGCTCCCGTGGATGCAATCTCTGAAAATATTCAGGCGTGGCTGCTCATTAATTGATCGTTAAAACTTGTCAATCATTTAATTGCTCATTATATCCTTTATTTGCTGAATAATGGTTTAAGTGTGGATTTGATTTTTTGGTGGTTGGATGCGAGCGAATCTCTATCGCGAAGAGAAAAGTCTTTCAATGATAATTAATATATAATATAGCAAAATCATATTGATCCTTTTCGAAAGTCGCGTTTTGGGCTCATCACAATCAGCAATCGGAGGAAGGTTTGGGCAATTTTATTTAAGTCTTATGAAATCCCCGATCGCCGATAGTGATATCGCTTGACTCGCATTGGGAGATTGAATGAGGAGAGTTTGTTATGTTCACGTCACATTCCCCGACCGTCAATTGCGATATCGCGTCGGAGCAAAGGGGAGGGGCCTTTTATTATTTGTTTTCCCGATATCCATTGGCTATTTTGCTTTTATCGCATCGGGGAAAATCAATGGGTCATGGTTTATGCATCCTTTGTTGTTGTGATATGTGATCTCGCGATCGATTTATCACAATAATAAAGGATTATTCATTTTATTTTTAAGACCGATTTACTTCAAAAGGTTTAAAATTGTTTTGTTTATTTCCGAACCTTTAGAAGAGTGATGGATTAATACCAATTTAATCTAAAAGGGACCCATTTCAATTTATAATTTTCTAAAGTAAAATAAATTGAAATGGGGGGTTGTTGTATAGCGCAACACCTTCTGAGACTTGCAGTCTTTCTTCAAGTGTCCTTTCTTACTGCTTTTCTAGCACATTATCCCCGATCTAGACTTGGATCTCCATTTTCTTGACTTACTGCGATATCCATGTATCTTTCCATTTTTCTTCCCCTAGTCTCTGTAGTCAAATCATTACGTGATGTCTCACCGGAGCTTTTCCATTGCATTTCTTTGCTAAGGATTGCACTGACAACATCATCAAACTTTAAAGTACTAGATCCAAAGAAAGAGTTACTATAAACCATTCCAACTTTCTGGCAATGAGCACAGAAACAATAGATCCCTAACTTCATCATCAAAAGTTATCCCCACAGAGCTTAACTGACTGGTAACTGTATCAAATTCATTTAAATTATCAGCAACATATCCACCTTTTGACATATTCATATTAAATAAACACTTCATAAGAAATACCTTATTTGAGGCCAAGGTTTTTTCATATAGTTTGGACAATGTTGACATTAAACCCTCTATTGTCATTTCCTTTCAAATATTAAATGCTATTGATGCCACTAGGCACAGCCGTATTGTTCTAAGTGCCTTTCTGTCGAGAATATCCCATTATGTGTCTGTCATACTCGTTGGCTTCTTTGATTTTCCGCTCAATGGTTAGTACAAATCTCTATCATATAGATAATTTTCCATCTGCATCTTCCACAGCTAGTAGTTTTGGCCATTAAATTTTTCTACCCTAAACCTACCATCTTCTTCCTTTGCTCCCACTCAAACGAAG
Organism: Pinus taeda; assembly: GCA_000404065.3. Lineage (NCBI taxonomy): Eukaryota > Viridiplantae > Streptophyta > Pinopsida > Pinales > Pinaceae > Pinus > Pinus taeda. The sequence continues at coordinate 62,914 of APFE031481139.1, read as the reverse complement.
AACCCTTCTCTCCTATGAGTTTATCAGCCAAATAGACTTTCGGCTCTGATACCAGTTGTTAGAAAATTATATATTGTAGAGAAATGGAACACATAAAATATTACAGAAATATAAACACAGAAAACGCATAAAACAAGAGAGACACAAATATATGTGGTTCACCCAGTTTGGGCTAGCTCCATGAAGAAATGGCCAGTCTTTCCTTTTAGATTATCTAGAAAACTGAAGAGATAAAACCTACAGTAAATCTGATGTAATTCCCTCTTTGCTCTCAATCTCCTCTCTCTTCCTCACTCTGAATACAAATATACATAGACACAATACAATTCCCTCATATATCATGAGGGGTTTCCTTCTAGGGAAAAAAACCCTAAATTAAACATAATTTCTACCGTTAGATCTCTACCTAATGAACGGCATAGATCCCCCCTGCAACCCCTCTGCAACGAATATTTTACGGGTGGCGTTTCCACCCCATTACGAACTAGGGTCCAATGCAGTGATACCTTTGAGTATAGGAGATAATCAGGCTCCACACCCACAAGAAGTTCCCACAGCTAGAGCCAAGAAAATACCTGAAGAAGGTATATTATGATGAAGCAGATATCACGCAGCTTGAGTTGATGAAATTATTGGCTAGAGTTGGGGGCACGGGGTTGTTAAACATGTCATGGGTATTGAATTTTAGCCGCAACGCCATCAATATAGTTTGCGTGCATCAATTCTTGATGCTGGTGCACGATGGGTGCCTCTGGTTGGGAGGCCCATCCCAATTACTAACATGTTGATTCATAGAATCACATTGTTTCCTTATAGACAAGTGGACCCTGTAGAGGATTTCTTGGGAATGTTGCAAAAGAAGAAGTTGGCCAATCAAATGAAGAGTAACTTCAAGCTGGTCAAGGAGTCGCGCCACTATGTGATAAGTTCCATATCTGATGGAGCAGTATAGTTTGCTGCACAAATTTTGGTTGAGAAAATCATGAGGAGGTGTCACATCGATGAAGTATCGACACTAGTTGTATCTTTGGCTACGCAGTGCACCAAAGGAGTCTAATACAATTGGGCTCAATACCTATGTCATGAATTTTTGGAGGATTACAGAGAGGCCCAGGATGAGAGCAAGGTGTTCCACTATGTATGGCTATTGTTTTTTATTGCATTGGTGGCATGGAGGATGCCCAAAGAAAGTTAGCACCCTCAACATGATCCCAATATACCTGAGGCCATGAAGTTTTCTATGCTATGGGTCACCCAAGACCCTGAGCAAATTATGGAGACAAAGATATTTTCGGTCTTGTTTGAATCTGAGCTAAGGATAGTGATTAAACAATGGCCAAGGTTATCACCAAGTTTGCACATGAAGTACAGTAATGTTGCAGATTTCAAGGCAGATTTTCATAATATACACATCCATGTGAAGAAGTATTCCAAGCACATATGGAACAAGTTACCGTACTTGGTCGTAGAGGACGACATGCTGGGGATCATCAGTAAATGGTTGAGTGACTGGCTTAACCCCTCTAATGCTGGTGCAGTAACTAGTAAGGCTATAGAAGGCCAAGAAACGCAGACCACAACAATGACAACAATAGCAAAAGAGAAGAAGAAGGAGGCATAGAAGGCTTTTGTGAAAGAGAAGGCCATGGCAAAAGAAAAGGTTGGATAGCAGAAAGAAGTTGCTACCAAGGAAAAAGAAGCAACAAAAGAAAATGCCTCTACTATGTCACAGGCAACTATTGGCCTCAACGAGTTAGACATGGAGCGTACAAATGTGGAGGGAGATACAGAGGGAGAAGAGGAAGCGAGCACAAGTTTGGAGTCGCCCTTCATCATAAAAAAGAGGCAAAAGACAAGTTCTATGGGGTCACACAAGAATGAGAAGTCAAACAAATCGGTGAGCGTGACACCTTTGGTGCTCACAAATGGGGACCTAGAAGAAATTAGTGATGTGGTCCACGATGCAATGGAGAATATTTGGGGCAACATAGAAGAACAGTAACACCAAATGTTGGATAAGCTACAACATGGCTTGAGGGAATTGTAGATCCAAATATATATCATTCAAGTGAGTGTTGGATAGGTGAGCCTGAAGCAAGCAAGTCTGAAACAAGCGAGCAGGTCAGCCTTAGCGGCAAAGTTCACCACAAACCTCCACATAGTGTAGTTACCAAAGGGGTCCCTACACGTCGAAGCATCAAAAGACAAGGCACACCACCTACACATGAAGGATCTGGGTCTAAACTTGGCAGCACTTCATATTCAAATGTTGCATGAGCTACATCAAGGGGTATTAGATGAGCTCTGAGTTCAGGAACAACACACACTATTGATCATCAATGAAGCCAAACCCAATAATCAGTAGATGTTCGAGGAAAAGGTGTAGGCCCTCAAGGAAAGGGAGGAAGTGATGGCATGAAATTAGTAGTTAGAAGTAGAAATAGCATAGGTCTGTTGTGAGCTTCCCGAGCTCCAGATTCCAGTAGAGGTGGCCTTCACAGAGAAGATTAAGAACATTTCTCCCGCAGTCAAGGAATTGAAGGAGGAAATTGGAAAAGTTAGATTTGAGCTGCAGATATCTAAGCTCCAACTTAAGCTACAACCAACCACTCCTCCAGAAGTCAAAGAGCAGCGCAAGGCTACTATTAAAAAAGAAATGGCTACTTTGGAAGTTGTAGTCAAGGGTTACACTCAGTTATTTGAAGAAGCCATGGAACTATGGACCTCGCTGCAGGAGGATCCAACTCTGCAAAATATTGAAGTAGATATCCAAGAAAAGTAGAAGTAGTTCGATGAGATCAATTCAACAGCATGAACCTTAGCACTAGTGAAAAGGTTCACAAGGTTACAGGAGGGAAATATCATCTAGAGTGAAATAGATGAGATGCTTTGAAAGGAAGCCATCATATCTTCAACGATGTAGCCCTATACAAATGAAGCAAGTTAGCTTACACTATCATTACAGAGAAAGCTAAAGGCGATGCAGTAGACACAAAGAACCATGGGCCTTGCAGTCGAAGGCCCCACCACAGAAAAATTGGTTGAAGAAATTTATCAGGTTGTTGCATAGGGAATAACATACATGCAATCTATGAAGATAGAGTTCAGTGAGTTGTAGGAAAAAATCGAGGTGCCACCAACAGAGTGACTCGAGGACAAGTCATGTCTTTGTGTTGAGGACTTGTTGGGACAGGGTCCCCTGGGGTCAATTTTGTAAATAGTTTTGTTATTTTTGTAAGGTATCTGCATTTTTAGGAATGGTGCACGAAGGTCATTAGGAGTCAAAGGGGCTTTAAGAAGGTTAAATCCCCTTATTTTGGTAGAAGTTAAGTTGTTTTATGACCTGCGCATGGTTTGCAAACCATCGTATTCTAATGGAAGATGCTATAAAAAGGAGTCATATAGAGTCATAGGAGATAATAGATATCGAAGATGGTATGAGCAAGTGATCTAAGTCAGAAGAATTTTTTTTTGTACTTAGGTGAAGGGGAAGGCTCCTGCATCTTTGTGCACGAAGACCTTGGTAAGTTTTCACTCTACAAGAAAAAAGGTCATTGGTGAGGGTCATGCCTGTGACGAACCTTTAAGGTCCGTCACCAATGTCGCATATGGTGACGGTCACTAGAAAATCATTGTTTTAAGTGTATATAGTGATGGTCCTTTAAGCTTTGTCACCAAATCCATTTTCAGTGACACTTTTGGTGAGGGTCGTTAAAGGGCCATCACTAATTCTCTCTTTGGTGAGGGTCAGTAAAGGCCCATCACTAATTCTCTCTTTGGTGACACTTTTAGTGACAATATTTTATTGACCCTCATGTTATGGGAATAAGTACACTAGGGCTTTGGGTCAGAACCCCAACAGAGCAAGAGTAGTCTACATGAATAAAAACGCATACAACTCAGGCAACATGCTTAAATAAACAAACTATGTATGGATGGACATACTCAGATGTCCTTCGTTTGGGTAGTCCCAGCAGGGTTCAAACCCTCTGCAACTCCTAATGATCTTCGAATCTCTAAGTCAACTAATCCAAACATACATAGTAACATATAGATAAATCATTTTAATGAAATCAACTTTATATCATATAAGAAAATGGTTAGTTATACATCAAAATAATTATTCATACATGAATTACAACAACATCTAATGCATAAACAAGGTCAATCTCAAGAACAAGACAATGTTTCTTTCTATTGTAGAAAACTATAATAAACACGGAAAGAGTTCACCTGAGTCTCCTTCTTTTGGCTCCGAGCGGAACGGTCGTCTATGTCTATCCAGTCCCAATCTTCAACAACCTTCTTCCATAATCAATACCATGATATCTCAAGCAAGTGGGAGAATATCAACACTCAAGGAAACAAGGGTTTCCTGAACTTGTGGAAGTGCTTGAAGCACAGGGATACTTCAGACTTGATCAGGGGATAATCTCAGTATAGTAATTCTATCTCTTCTCTCCTCCTTAAGGCCTTCCCATTGAAGTCTATTTATACTTCCCCCAATTAGTTTTTTGGTTGGGAAATAGTTAGGCCACGGGCACTAGGAGGTAATCAATAGGTAAAACCCATGAACTCACCCATAGTTAAGGAAATTTAATTTTTTTAAGTGTTTTAACACATATACATGGGTTGGGTATTGACTAACCCGCGTGTACACGCTTTTATCACAGGGACAAGTAGCGTACAGGAAATAAAACATTGTTTTTTAAATATTTGGATTAGGTCTGGAAAGAGGGGTTGCCCTAGGCCATAAACCAAGCATCACAAATACCAAGGGTGATATTTGGAGCTATAACAGATGCCCCCTAATATATGAGGTCAGAAGGGGTACATGATAGCCGAAATGTATTAAGTATATGGAAAGGAAACCTGTTGAAAACTGAGAAAGACTTCACCAAAATTCAGCCTGCCAAGCCATCAAAAGAAGATAAGAAAGAAACAATTATCTGAGCCAGACATACCCATGCTCAGAGAAATTAAAGCATGTCTGCAAATAAAGTACAAGTGGATTTGCTATGTATACAAGTATAAAGAACAGAAAGTACATAATGGATCATCTGATCATGATCGAATAAGTACATGTCTGGATATCACATATAAGAAGATGATCAATGAAGCTAGAAGATGAAGCTGATCACTGATGTCAAAAAACTAATCCCAATAGTATCAAATGAACATGACTGAATAAGATGATACTACATCGCAACTCAGACGCTAGCATATAAGATTTCGCTGTGTGGGACTGCAACATATAATGTGAAATGGTCTCGACTAGCAGCAACGGGAACAACCGACAAGTGAACCAAAGAATGCTGATGCAACCCGGGGTCTTCACCGACCACCGTGGTACATTTCTACACAATGGGAATAAATGATCTAACGTCGACCATGTGAGAAATGGTTTGATTACTGGTCATTGATGTATACCATTAACAAACGCGAGACTACTCACCGATAATGATGATGAGAATCAAGGTACCCAGTACAATCTAACAAGTGCAAATAAATGAGCTAAAGTCGAACACCTAGAAGAATCTATCAATCAGGGGACGATGATGGTTTCCCACTATTGATAGCGAAGGAATTTGCCATTAATGATTGCAAACCCTAAGGTACTGCCAAATGGACTCTAGATCTTTGCCCTAGAGCAATGAGTCATAGTCGATAGGAAAAGATCTGCCAGAAGGAAAGCATTAAGGCATCCTTCGTCAATCTAGCGTGAGTGTAACCCGTAGGCCAATAATGTGGAAGGAATCAGATAAAAAATATGTAGTAACCTAACCGAAGAACGTTTTTGGCGTACAAAAGATGTAGCTAGTGCATGATAGAAACCCTCTGAACCAACCAATAATGAAAGCTCACATAGAGGTGAGGAACCACCCAATAGGGTCAATATTGAGCTATAACACCTCATCAATGCTCTTCTTGGCTACTTTTGGTGACGGTCAAAAGTTGTTCATCACCATTGATCATTCCATTGAGTTTTTGATGATGCTATGTAACTGTTACTATATTTTTTGTCAAAAGATAACAATTTAAGACCATTGTTCTGGAGTCCTTTTCATTATGTGTCCAAGGCCATAGTGTTTAGAGTTAGTCAATTTGTTAAGGAGTAATTAATGTGTATCATTTCCCTCAAGTCATAAGAATATAGTTTTCCTATTAGTCAATATGTGATTTATCTCTATTAGGTTTATTATCTAGAAAATTCCCTTTAGATAAAGTTCCCAATTCTATTAATGAGAGAGACCTAGCACTCCTCAACACTCATGGCACACCTTAACATGCTTTGGAACACACTATCATTCCTTGGCACCTTGCATGTCTTGGAACATCTTTGTACCTAGAACATCTTGCCATGAGTAGGACACCCAAGCTCATGTTGGCATGCCCTAGCATAGCATAGCACTCCCCTAGCATGTGTTGGAATGCCCTATAGTCTCTAGCATGCCCTAGAACACCTTGGTATAATATTGCATTGACATACATTAGCACTTGGCACACATTGGCACTTGGCATGTATTGGAACATATTATTAGTGTGCCTAGCATTCCCCTTTTGAAAAAGATAAATTCCCAACTTATTAACCCTATTATGTGTTCATTTCCTTGCATTTTAGCTTGGTTATTCCTTTTGTTTCCTTGAAATTCCTTGATGCATATTGGCATAATCTAGCACCTTGCACATCCTAGCATGTCTTAGCACCTAACATGTCTTAGCATTGCCTTGGCACTATTTGGCACATGTTAGCACACCCCATAACTACCTATCACACTCTAGCACTTCTTGACGTGCCCTACTATTCCCTGGCATGCCTTACTCATGCTTAGCATACATTGTCACTCCCTCCATAGCATGACATCTAGCACTCATTAACCCTCCCTGACACACCCTCATATACACTGACTTCCATGCATTTTGACCTAGTTCTCCCTTTCATACTCCCTAACACTCCTCAACATGCATTGGCACTCTCTAGCACACCTTAGCACTCTCCAACATGCTTTGCCACTTCATAACATGCGTCACACTCCCTCACACACATTGTCACTTGGCACTTGGAAAGTCTTAGCATGTTTGGCATGTGTTGAGATGACTTGGTATGATTTGGCATGGTTTAATATTAAATTCATCTAAGATTAATTATTGGAAAGTAGATGAGAAGACACTGAGGAATATTTGGCACTTAGATTGCACTGACACTTGGAAGTTGGCACCTATTTGCACCTACTGTTGGTGTGCCTAACATGCTGCTCATGGAAAAGGTAAATTGATGAATTATTAACCCTATTATATGTTCATTCCCTTGTATTTTAACTTGTTCCTCCCTTTTGTTGCCTTGATATTCCCTGGCATGCATTGTCACGCCTTTTCACATCTTGGCATGCCTTAACACTTGGCACATCTTAGCTTGTTTTACATGCCTTCATACTATCTGGCACATGTTAACATGTCTTAGCATTCCCTAACAAACCTTGGCAGTCATGCCCTCACAATTAACATTTCATTTTTCTATGACTTGGGAACCTTACATTCCCTAGAACACCTTGGAACTCCCTATTTGTCATGCCCTCGTAGATAACCTTACTTTTTTTGCGACTTGGGAACCCAACCAATTCATTAGAAAAAAAACATTGTGCCCAACCCAAAGTCTCCCTTTATATAGAATTACTTTGTCCATGCTTTATCACAACCATATTCTTGCCTCTTGCAAGTCCTATTCTGAATTTCTCCTAAAACACTTCATCCTTGGGACACCTAGAATTCACTGACACTCCTTGGCACACACTCTTATTCGTTCATTTCCATTTTTACCTAGTTCTCCCTTGCGTTCCCCTGATACTCCTTAGCATCCATTGACATTTTCTATAATGTGTTAGCACACCTTTTCATTCCTTGGCATGCTTTGGCACTCCTTAGCTATCATTCCCTCACAACTACCCTTACTTTTTTTTTAGATTGGGAACCCAACCAAGTCATGCTTCGACTACAACAACTTAACCAAGCTATAGTTACTACAACTAGACTATGCCTTGTTCACCTAAGAACTACATATAACACATATTAGGCTACTTATGTCCAATCTCAACTCATTCCACTTAACAAGTTACCAAGTCAAGGCTCACGTCCAACCATGGCCATAAAACAACTAAGCAACACTATAGTTTACA
>APFE031481139.1:18663-46932 GCA_000404065.3 Pinus taeda | reverse complement strand
GATCGAGTGCTTGTTTTTCGGCTTGCTAAAGCGATCGAAAAATCATCCCTTACGTATTATTTTATACTTTTTCAAACTTAAGGGATTATGCTATGAGAAAGGACTACTGAAGTTTCCTTTTCGTCCATTTTCAAACTCTCTAAACATGAAAAGGACCGAGTTATCAATTTTGTTAAACTCGTTAAAACAATAGCGACAAACTTGTCCGCTGAGACAAGAATGAGTTTCACTGTCACTAGGCTCGCTAAAACATAGCGACAGGTTTCCCCGAAGGGAAAATTATAGAACAAGCATATGTTATCCTCCTCAAGCTCGAAAAAAATAAGGAGGTACTGGTCAATAATGACTGGGGAAAAAGGGAAGAAAACTTAAAGAATTTTATTAGTAGCAAGTTGCTCTTGAACATGACACTTTCACTCCATCACATGATTGAGTTGAGTTTGGTTATTTCATTGACCGGTCATATCACTGTTGGTCCACCGTACCATCCATCTTTTGGGGTTAATGCTACCAATCCATCTCAGTGTCGCCAATCTGTTCAAGAGAAGTCATTCAGAGAATTCACCATCTCGCTAATGTCTCATCCACTGCAATACCTTCACCCTCCATTTTTCATGACTGCCATTCCTGAACCTTGTATCATTAGATCTTTTTCACCTCCAGAAAATCATTTGCTTTGTTTCATGCCATTCATGTGGGATACATTAAGGCCCTCCTACGATGGGTCACTTATTTTCAACATCAGCTCATTATCCAAGAAGTTGACTTAGAAACAACCCTTTCAATACTTTGAAGCTTACATGCCTCAATAGCAAGTTTCTCACTTTTGGTGATAGGTTTACATCAATGGCGTTCGACTAAGAGATTTTGCATGGTGTTCGATGTCGGATCATATATTCAAACCACATAAATTGTACTATAGTACCTTGAGGGTCATTATCATTATTAGTGATTCCTCTCATTCCTATTAGCAACTTACATTATTGGTTGGTAATCAGGTGATGTCTTTCCATGTTCGACTTCAGGACATCTTTTCACATGGATCGACTTGTACATTAGGTGAAGATTGAGTTAGTTTGAAGACCTGGATCTAGTTTCATCCATCCGGGCTGTGATATATTCAGGAATACAAAGACATCAAATGTACACAGAAGTTGCACATATGATCATCCAAGCTAAGGGATGATGACTCTACATATAAAGAATCACCAGTCTGCAACTGCAGATGATTATCTATTCTATGTACATGAAAATGAATTTATAAAGCTGAGCATGGGAATGCTCACTTCAACTAGATCATGGAAAATCATATTGTGATGATGTATGTATTGTACATAGGTCACCTTCCAGTTCGAATACCTCAGATCCTCATGATAAAGCATTTCACCTCACATCTAAAGATTTACGACTTCATGCTTTAGGGGGCAACTGTTACAGACATATTTGCGCACTACAACCCCAATATTATATGTCGATAAACCAAGGGCTCTTTAACCCCTAAAAGTTTTGTTTCATACCCTAAAGGATCATGGTCAATTGATTACATCATTCCCCAGAACTTCCACCTAAAAAACCATTTAGAACTGGCCAAAACTAGACCATACTGATTGCTCCACTATCAAGGTACGATGCATACTAACTCCTACACTAGCCAGGTGCGATGGATACTAAAGAGGCCTTTTGTGGGGTGCAATGAGTGAGAATGGACAAATTTTTGAGATAGTTTGCTAAGTGGATACTCATGGAATCTTCGAGAAACTTCTTCTACGACACTTGCCTCTCTGAATTCGCCTAGGGATGAGTAAGAGATCCAAGTAATCTTCAAGTGGAACCAAGAACTACAAGTGGAATGACACTAATCAAAAACCCAGAGATGACTCACACCCTTGCAAACATCTATAAATGGATCCCTCATCTGAGAGATCTAGAGGCTAGAATTTTGTAGTTTGTAATGAAGTGCTGATAGTTTGTCTTTGAGAGGGAGCATTGTATTGTTGGGTGATCTTGCTTTTCATGAGGTGAAGAGGGCTTTGATGCTGGGAGGATGATGCTGGATTAGACAACTGGGTTGTAATCCTCTCTTCTATTATTAATAAAGTTCTTTGAGTTTTCCTCCATACAATCATGTATTTGTGAATGTTGTTATTTGTAAATGCCATTGTATGCTCATTGTATTTTTGATTCTGCAATGCTTATGATATCATATATTGAGATGCTTTGATGGTGTTGTGTTACTTCATTTCTACGGGTATTCTCTAAGCGGGATGAGTAGTAGAATAGTTGCAAGCTCTGTCAAGGAGGAGAGAAATCAAGAAAGGAGTCAAGCAGAAGGTCCAGGTTGGTCCCTTTTCTTCTCTCTTATCTATCATACATAGAGAAAATCACAAATTGCTTTGATTATTTGTTTCTAGGATAGCTGCCAATCCTAGTGGGACTAGTAGATTGAAAAGACACTAGTTTTTCAGGAAACACTTCCCTAACACTCTTGTAGCATGTCTTGGCACTGCATAGCATACCTTATCGCTTCCTCCTTATCACACATGGAAATCACTGACACTTCATTTCCATGCATTTGAAACTAGTGTTCCCTTGTGTTTCCTTGGCACTTGGCCCTAACACTCCCTAGCATGCATTCACGTCACACCTTGGCATCTAGAACATCTTGACATGCCTTAGCAGTTGTCTTGTCTTAGCATGCCTAACACGCCTTGGAATTGTCTATCATGTGTTAGTACTTCCTGGCATTCCCTAGCACACCTTGGCATTCCCTAATTATCAAGACCTAATAAATAGCTTTACTATTTTTGCGACTTGGTAATCTAACCAAGTCATTGGCAAAATAGTGTTGCACCCAACCCAAAGTCTCCCTTTATCTAAAACTACTTTGACAAACCCCTTATAATTGTAACCACAGGCTTTCCTCCTACAATTCCTATTATGATCTTCTCCTAACACACTTTGTCCTTGAGACACCTCGAATTCATTGACACTCCTTGGCACACACTTATTTACTCATTTCCATGTATTTTTACCTAGTTCTCCCTTGTGATGCCCAAACACTCCCCAAAATTCTTCAACATGCATTGGAATGCTCAACATGTGTTAGAATGCCTTTTCATTCCTTGGCATGCCCCAGAGCACCTTAGCTATAATGGCCTCACAACTACCTTTACTTTTTTTGGGATTGGGAACCCAACCAAGTCTTGCCTCAAATACAACATCTTGACCAAGTTACAATTACTACAAATATACTATCCCTTGTTCACCTAAGAACTGACAATAACTCATCTTAGGCTACTCATATATAATTTTAAATTATCCAACTTGACAAGTTACAAGTTACCATGTCAAGGCTCACGTCCAACTGTGGCTATAAAGCAACTGAGAAACATATTTTACATCTTGACATGCCATAACATCTGGCACATCTAGCAATTCCTTGGCACTATGTGGCACGTGTCAACACCCCCAGCATTCCTTGGAATGCTTTAGCACTCCCTAGCACTCCCTGACATGCCCTGGAAATATAGCATGCCTTGGCACTTCCCTAGCATATAACCTTGTCACTCCCTCCTTAATACACTTTAAACTCACTGATACTCCCTATCACACACTCTTATTCATTCATTTCCATTCATTTTGAACTAGTTCCCCTTTGTGTTTCGATGGCACTCCCTAACACTCCCTTAAACCTAGCACAAATGCAATTTTTTTTATTCTTGGCTATGGTGTTCTTATTTTATACATGTTACCCTTGACTATGACATGAAATCCTCTAAAATCCTCTTAAAGGATGGGAGATCCTCTTCATGCATGAAGCTAGTGGAATGTGACAAGTTATCCAAAATTCATCCAAATATGTAATTGTGCCTTAGGAAATGTGAAAGGTACCCTTGGTGGAAAAATATGCATAAATATTTTTGACCAACTGCCCTAAATGTGAGATGTTTTCCACTTGTCAATTGTGCCTCTTGTTGATGATGAAACCAACACTCTAGTTGTGCAAGGCTCACAAAGTCACTTTGCGTCAACTCAAGGTTGTTTCCATTGTCACTTCATCAAAAAATCCTCTCAATTTGGATTAATTATTGAATTCTAGGGGTGTCCCAAAGCACAAATTTATGGGGTCTTTTATGTGACTAGATCACTAGCATTAAAAACCATCTTTACATTAGATGGTTTAACATCTTGATGATCATGTCCTATTGACCAAAACTTTTGTATTCATTATTGCTTTCATCACAACACCTTGATTAGATATTGATGGTGTCCATGAGCCTATTTCTAGTTGTGATAAGGGGATTAGGGGCTCCCTTATCACAACCCATAACCCTTAATGTGTTTAATCCCTTAGCCAAGGGGGCCCAAGGGTGCAGTTGTAGGGGCATTGGAACCAAATTTTGGGGTTCATAACATTAGGAAAAGTGGAATGTTGCGACCAAAAAGGTTGTGGGGGGTATGTTATGGTGTATTGAACAAGGAAAGGGGACACAAAGGTAGCATGGATGGTAGAAATCGGAGGTAAAAGCATGGTTTACTAATATCTATAATCCTAGCATTAGAGAATGAGAAGGGGGCTTAGGACTTAATTTCATAGGGTATAGGGGACCTAGAGGGAAGGTAGAAAGAGAAATTGATAGGGGAACCCTTAATAGTGGTGATAAGGGGATTAGGAGTCCAATTATAACAAACCATAAGGCATTAACCCATAACCACTAAATTCCTTATCCCCTTAACCCCCAATCCATAATCCCTTAACCCCTAAACTCACAACTAATAACCCATAAACCCCTTGACTCATTAGATCTTAAGACACTAACCCATAACTTACAATCCATGAACTAGCTCCTAAGTCATAACTTCTTATCCTCTTAACTTGTGACCGTTAATCCCTAACCCTTCACCACCTAAACACCTTAATTGCTAACCCCTTAACCACTAACACCTAAATCCCCTAAATCTTAACTCCTTAACCTCTAAACTCAATTGTATCAATGTAGAATAATATACAAGAGAAAATAAAATGATATTATCCACATCAATGATTGAAATAGCCTTAAATTAGCCATGAGTGTTGAGTCAGGGGGTGAATGTGGAGCACTATTAAAGTTACATTGTGTTTAAATTCCTTTTACATTGTGAGTTTGTTCTCCAATAGGGTTGAATCATCATCATAAGGAAGCATGACACATTTTTGTGGGGGAGCGATTGAAGTTATAACACAATTCAAGTGATTTACACCTCCAATGTAAATGACATCATTGTATGGTTATGTCAGGTTGTTAGAGAGGTTACTTATAGATAATACATTCAATGTAATTAGACTTGATCTTTTCAGAGCCTCGACTCTAACATGGATTTGTACCAAGAACACTTCATGAAAATGAAAGGGGTTGTTTAGCCACACATGCACAAGAGCATTGGATGATTCCCTTTAAATCCCCCTTGGTGCATTCAAAGTGGGTTTACATTTGTGTCAAGTTGAAACTAATCATAACAACCTTCCTCTTCTTAATAACATCTACTAGATTTTCCATATACACGAGATACTAGAATTAAAGGATCATCTCATCTGTAGATGCCCCCATTTATTATGAGATTCAACGGATGTTCTATTGTCTTTATCAACATTTGGATTGGCCATTATCTGCATTCTTTAAATACAGGTCTAGAACATTTTATGAGTGAGGTCCTTTGATTTATATCTTTATATAAGGCCTCATGTGGCCTTCCCCTATAAAACTCTTTCAAGGGGGCCACCTCCTTCCATGTTGCCTGACCTACTTAGGGCCAAATTGACAAACCAAGATTCAAACTTCTTCAACTACCAAATTAGTGAGGCATCATACCTCTTCTTGACTTTGGCCTTAATGAGACATATTTATTCATAGATACTTTGTGGATTTCCCACCATAAATCATAATTTGGATGTCATGGGATCTATTATCCATTTTCTATTTAGGCTTTTAGAGAATATTTTAAAAATTTGATTGTGTTAAAATTGGCAACTAGGACCAAATTCCACCTTTGGATAACTCATTTTATGTTAGTCATTTTAATTGTATGCAACAAGTAACATTTCAATGAAAGTAAAGGCACTAAGAAAAACGATGAGAAAAATATCCCAGCCCATAGGAAGAGCTCAACACCATCAACATATAGCTCAATGTAACATCAATGAAATACTTAAGGTCACTACCATCAACACAATATAGATGGAAGTTTCCATCAACATAAGACACATACCTGTTACCCCAATAGGATACAACTGTATCATCATCATTAGAAAACATGTGGACACCATCATAATCAAAATACACATGCCCATTTCCATCATTGGAAGGTTGTTATGTTTTGTAGGATAATTTGCCTTCGAAGTAAGTCAAAGAGATTGATTTACTATGAAAAGCACATAGAACATGAGAGAAAGCCTTTGAGCTTGGTCATAGAAAACACATAACATGAATCCAAGTGATATTTAGAGGCATTGTGGCTCTACTTCTCCCTTGAACTCAATGACTTCATTGCTTTTCTTCACAATCAAGAAGCCTTGTATAATCTGAACCCTACAAAGGTTTAAGGTAGGTGTTATTCAGTTGAGAGGGAGATGAGTGCCTCTTGTCATCTTCATTATCAATCTTGTAACTATTTGTATCACTCTCCATTATTAATCTTCATTATCAATCTTCATAATCTACATGTAACTATTTGTATCACCATCCATTATTAATCTTCATAATCTACATGTAACTATTTGTATCACCTTCCAATCCAAATGTGAAAATGAGATCATTGATACCTTTTCAACCTCAACCAATAGTTGATTCACAAAAAAATGTAATCAACAATACATTCATGAACTAATATATTATAAGGGAGAATTGAATATTAGTGAGGAGAAGAACATATTCTTTTTTTAATCTCCAAAAATAAACTTAATATTATAGAGATAACACTTCACTTTTTAAATTTTTCCTTTTTTTTTCTTTTTCTTTTTCAGAGAAAAAATCAAACTTTCTATTAAGGCAATAAAAGGTTACATAGTATATGAATTTAAGCATTCTATAGACTGTATGTTTATCATCTAAACATAGAGTATTAAGTTGGGCTGGTAAGAAAAAGATATTTTCCCATCCCAATGTTTTCAAAATAAGCACTAATTCAAATTCCCAGGCCTCCTCATATGAGGAAAATAGCCCAAACAAGAAGAGGAATCAACAACCATTCTGTTATATTGTTTTCACTATTTCAAGAAACAAGCAATAAAAATAAGCACTCATGTATGATTGTTTATCCCTATTTACATTTTATGAGTAAAACCAAGAAATTGTGGTCCAAAAGAAACAAAAAAGAAAACAAAAGCCCAAAAGTGGGGCTAGAACTGATATGTACTTCAAGGCACAAAAGGAGGATGATTTGACACACGAATCACGTCATGTTCTATTTATCTTATGCACCAGTTGTCCATAACCTATTGTAAGCCCTCCTTAGCTAGGAGGTTTGCAGCTATGTTCCGTTCTCTGTAAATATGGCACACAGTCATAGAATTAAAATGTTGTTTTAGATTTAAGGCTTCTTCTAACAAAGGAGTTAACATATAGTTTTGACATCTGTACTCTCCATTAAACCAATTGATGACATTCTGAGAGACACCAAAAATATGAACCGATCTTATTCCCAATTGTATAAGCCAACAAAGAAGTAGTTTTAAGGTTTGTAGTTCACCATAATTTGTTTGTTCTTGATCCTAGCACCACCGAGGATTTTAGGAATATATGAACATTTAAGTGGATTACAATTCCTCCTCCATAGATGTTCCTCTAATCAGAGGCCCCGTTAAAGAAAGCCCAAGGGATATCACCCCTAATATATTCCTCCCTATTCCCCATCGCATTTGATTTAGGAATTGGAACTAGTATTCTTTCATAGATAGTTGCACATTCAATCACAATGTGTTCATGAGATGGGTTTTGATCCTTGAAAATTCTCCCGTTCTGGGCTAACCATGTGCCCCATGCTATTATTAGAGGTAGATTCTGCATGTTTTCCTCTGGGGTCTCCATCCACTAGTTTTGCCACACCTCCCTAATTATTTCTCCATCCCATCTCTAGATTTTGTTTGTCAACCTCAAAGTCTCGAGCCATAAACCTCTGTTGAAAGGATGCATTAGGAATAAATGTTGAATTGATTCTTCTTTTTTCCTGCACATAGAAAACCAGTCCAGTCATGTCTTGGATATCTTCTGGAGATTGTCCCATGTTGGAACCTTGCTCCTTAGTATACACCAGAAAAACATTCTTTCCTTGGCTAGATATTTTAGTTTCCAGATAGGTTTTGCCGACCATTCTGGATTTTCCCACCCCTTCTTAGACATAAGATAGTTATAACCATACTTTGGTGAGTAATTGCCTATGGGGGCATCAACCCATCACAGGGTGTCTGGTCTGTTTTTGAGGCAGACATTCAAGCTCAAGGATTTTTGCTTATTAATACACATATGAGTAGCTTTTAGAAATAGCTATAGGATAGATTTTAACTATTGTGTTTCACTCTTGCTACCATTACTATTGGGTAGAAAATCCCCCCATAGTGGATTTTTGGGGCTTGTAACCCGAATGTTGGTCAAATGTAATGTATGACCCCGCAAAATGCGGGCGCAGAGCACGAGAGTTTAGGGTTTTACACCCTAAAATATTGTAATGTAATATAGAGTGTTTCGGCCTACCCATGGTCTGTGGACCATGTGAATATATAAATAGAGCGAAGCTCTAAGTGTAGAAGTCAGTTTTTCAGCATTGATCTTAAGTGATATGGGTTTCTGAATGCGATATTCGCTCTGAGTTTGTAAGTTCGAGTCATGGATTTTAGGAGTAGGAAGAGGCTCTATAGTTGTGTGCACAGAGGCCTGGTAGAGTCTGCAGCTATGTGCATGGACCCCTACAACTGAGTGCACAGGGCGGAGTTGGGATTGTAATAGAACATAAGTTTAATAAAATTTAAGGTGATTTTGAAATATTGTGCATCTATTTGTAGATCTGTATGTTTATGGTTCTGGTATATGTTTATGCATCTTCTTATAGTTTATGATTGTGTGCACTTGTTATGAATGTTGAATGATTGATAAGAATATTGGGCCCACAAAATTAAGTTAAGATCTATAATAATAACGCAGTAAGGTTAAAGGATTTAGACCGCACCTCTTCATGCTCTTTACAGATCTACGCGAAGGTCAGACAGCTATGCAGTGCGAGCATGCATGATTGGTTCACGAACTTCCCAAACTTCATCAAGACATCCCTAGGGTGTGGAAACCTAGTTTTAGCACCATCCCATACTACCTACGGTGCGACCTCAGTCCACGCACCGTGGACTGTTGTCAAAAGGGCCGATAGTTTCGAGATTTGTTTGGCTAAATCACTTTTGAACCTAGGTCAAGAACCAACAAGCCAACAATGACCGAAGAGAATAATGTCACTCCCTCCTTAGAACACCTAAAACTCATTGACGCTCCATGTCACACAATATTATTCATTCATTTCCATGCATTTGAAACTAGTACTCCCTTGTGTTTCCTCGACACTCCCTGTCATGCATTGCACACTCTCGCACCTGGAACATATTGGCTCTCCCTATGTTTTAGCATCCCCTACAATCCTTGGCATGCTTTGTCTCTCCCAAGCACACCTTAGCACTCCCTAACACACCCTAGCACTCTAACATGCCTTGACACTACCTAGCATATAACCTTGTCACTCCCTCCTTAACACACTTGGGACTCACTATCACTCCCTATGACACACTCTTCTTCATTCATTTCCATTCATTTTGAACTAGTTCTCCCTTGTGTTTTCGTGGCACTCCCTAACATGATACTGGAAAGACCTCTAGAGACACCTATAATACATAATCCTCCTTTGACCCAACATGAAGTTTTGATTTTTTCCACTTCCATTGCATCCCCTCCCTTCAAGGACATCCTCACAAGAGAGCCCGAAGTTAAATATTAAGACAACAAAATGGGGCACACCATCTTATTACAGGGTTTCAAGGGAGGGGTATTGAAAATAATCGTTTTATCCCCTACAAACCTTAAGACTTCTCAACACATAAATTAAATGACAAATTGATAAATTGACCTAAAGATAGATCTCATCATTCAAGGCCAAACCCAAATAGAAAGAATCAAACCATGGATTAAGAATTGGCATTGAGTTTTGATAAAATCAAGGACCTCCTTTCAATATTGTGACCTTGTTTTTAGCATTCTCAAATGGAAGGTCTAAAATCGACATTAAAGAGGGGAGATTTGCACCTTATCCTTTGCAACCTTTGCCCAAGATGAATATATCTACTGGACTAGCTTAGATATGTTAGGTCTTGGATTTCTAGAGTACCCAATCAATGCTTCTGAGGCAAACTCCCTAGCCACAACTAAAATTTAGTCCTATTTGAAGATACAACTTGAACAATCCACCTAAAAAGAGACATTTTCAGTTCCCATTGATTAATTTACAACAAACCTCAATGCCTCTACTTTATTATTTTCCTCTTCCATTCTCCAACAAAAAATCATGAATCTTATATCATAAACACTTTATATAGGTAAGCATTGTAATCATTTTCCTCAACTCATGGGGTAACTTTACGTCTCAACCCATGTAAGTAGACCTAAGTCGATGGCACAACCCATCAAACTCTAAGATGGTTCTAGTTGTATCCTCCAAACTATGGCATAACACACCTTATGATGCCAAATGGTTAAGTCATCTCTAATGGTGGTCGTTTTTCCTTTATTGAACACATTCTAGCTAGTGCCCATTAAACACAATGCACTAACTCCACTAACACACACCAAAAGTCCAAGATACCATTAAGATGTGGCATGCACCCAAGTTCTTAGACTACACCGCCATAAAATGCACCTTCAACTTTGGATATCCCAAAATAGTAATATCCTAACCCAATATGGCCTATTTGTTGGATTTGTATAATTTTCTCCTTATCAGATGCTTGCTCCTCCTTGGCACTCCATGACAAATCTACTCCAATGGTCACCTTCCAAGTTCCAACAGCTCCTTTTGAAACACAACATAACCATCTATATATGTTGCAACAACCTTGCCAAATTATCTAGAGGCTCACACATGCATTTCACATTTTTGCTTCAACTTGAAAAGTGGTTGTGCCAAGGAGAGGGTATCAACATTGATCAAGGAATGTTCACTTAGTACTAGTGCCAAGTTTCCTTCATGCAACTCATCAAATGTCTTAAGTTTACTTCACAATTATTCCACCTCTTTAACCCTTGTTAGAGTCTTCCTAAACCTGCACTCTTGCCTCAAGTATAACATAACACTAGCATTCCAAATGTGCATACTCGTTCCATCTGTTAATGCCTTGTTGAAACTATGTTATCACACTGCTTAAAATGACATGTTCACATCTTAAGGCAAAAACCTATTTTTCTTATGATAGCCTAAAATATGCGAGTGACTAGGAGAGGACACAATTTTCACAAGATGAAAACAAAGGGTCTTACAACCCCATTCACACAAAAATTTGAATTTATTTAACCTAGATAAAGATACATACCCCACCCCTTCCAAATTTGTTGTATGACTTTGGATTTTAAGAAACTAACACTTGATTTTAACAATTAAATCCACTTACTATATACTCTATTTTTCTTTCACCCACCTAATATACAAAAATATATAAATGTTTTCAGTATAACCAAGTTAAAAGCACTTGTTTCCTTTGAGAGATCTCAAAATCTGCCTCATAAACTTTAACAACAAAATCATTGTATATAAACCCTAACTTTAAAATTAGATAATTATTGTTATTATCATAAATACCACTTTGTGATAAATATTTTCGAACAAAAACCAAAAAAGAATCTAAGAGTAAGAGTAAGAGTAGTTAATTTCTCAAATACAGCTAAAATTGTATCTATTGTTTTTGGCAAGGGAAAATTTCAACATTTTTGAAAAAACTAAGTGTTAATTAATTTATGGCGAGGGAAAATTTCAACATTTTTGAAAAAACTAAGCATTAATGCATTTGCGTTTCAAGACTAAGGAGGATTTGTGCATTTTTCAAAAGGAAGAAGCCAAAACGTATGAGTTTTGAAATTTCCAATCCCCTCTCTCAATCTCTCTGGATGTCCATAAACAAGAGGTTGTTGGGCAGGTGATGGTAAAATAGGCAGATGGTTCGAAGTTTTACCTGTCTTCATTTTTTCTCTGCATATCCAACAACTTCAAGGCGAATATGAAAACTTTATGGACCCGAGTAACATTTAGTCACTGATGAAAATCTTCGGCTCTTCGTCATTCGTGCTATGGCAACTTCAAGGAGGATGCTTACTAACAATTTACCATGCTTTCATGGGCATGATGGGAAATTTATAAAATATTTTATGGCAATGGACTGGTGTACAACCAAATCGGAGCAGAAACCTCAATAGATGGGCAAAGATTTGTCGCTTTTTTAGTTTTGGAGATGTTGCTAATTTGTCCCTGAACTTCAATGCTTTAAAATTATCAGTAAAACCTTATTCTCACTGTAGAAAATGGCATTGCCTAGGGGAACATGCGATGCACAATTCCCCAATGGACAATATGCATGTTCAAAATTTTTATTCTATATTTCAACTTTTATTTTCAAATGCCACAAATGAGTCCATCGCAAAATTTATAATCTTGAAAACCCGGTATCAAACCCCCACCATCGACTCTTTAGTCTATTAATGGCACCAAGGTATGTTCCATTTGTAACTTCATTGCATTTTCAGCCCACATTTGGTCTTCCACACAGAGAATACACACACGTTAGGTTTATGATTCAAAATACATTGTTTTTTTTTGCAGCTACACCCCATGATCTCTTGTGTTGGGAGGCATCATGCCACAATTCTATTATTATCCATGTCTTTAATACCAATATCAGCCATATGCTTAATGCATCACATGGTTGAGAGGGCCTGAAAAGAGGAGGTAATTAACCTAGCTGACCTTGAATTCCATATAAGGCTCTCTGTCTAAAAGTAGTTGTCTCCAAATATATAGGGCTAGGTATATATGGTGTGGGTAACAAAAGAAGGTAGCAAGGGACCTAGTAAAGTCTCTGCCTAAGTGGTGAAATCTTCCTGGATCTATTAATATATGAAGTGTCAGAAAGTGGAGTGTTACGTGCAAATATTGTTGCTACCATTCTTTGGCACATCTATAGTTTTTTTTTATTATAATCCTAAGGGTGTGTTGATTACTAGGTTGTCATGGAGAGAGTGAGGGTATATGAATGCAGCTGTTAAGTAGGAATAATTTTCATTTTGTTGTTGTTTGTATGTTATTGCTTATGCTCAAATTTTTTGTTATTAGTGGTGTTATTACCCACCTCTTCAATAGATTCAACAGGCTTCCAACCAGGTCGTAGCACCTTCCATGAATGTACCTTGTGTGAAACCTGTAGATTGATGACTCATTGTTCATGGTCTAAATTTATTTGGGTGGATGAACCTTTCAAAAAACTGTAAGATGTAATACCACTTGGCATCTCAACTAGATGAAACAAGTTAGGAAGTTCTGTATGTAGTTGTGGCCACCATTTAGGTAGAATTGTCAAAATGATTGTTGACTATGATGGCTGCACATTGAGAGATTGTCATGCATCCTGAATTTTAAAACTAACAGCCCCTAAACAACACTCAAGCTAGAACACCCTTGTTTACATTCATGTTTTTCAAATCTAGATGTTTGTCCATCAATGTCGAGATTTCATTTAACCACAGCTATTTGATCTATACTAAGCATATTCATATGCATTCGACCAGATCAAATTCATATGCAACCTCTTCATAAACATTGCTACCTTCATCCTACCTTCAGGAAACACTAGTGGCAAGGTACAAATTTTGTTGAGTAGTAGTAGAATGCTATGAGACCGTACTTGCCATACACCATATGTATCCATCCATCTGAAACCTATTGAGCACCATCCACAGGCATCTTTAATGACACTCACCATGTACATCCAGACAAGGTTAGCTCAATTCTAGCATTATTCATATATGGCTAGATCAACAAAATCTATATTAGGAAAAATAGCATTTTGCTCCTCTACATGTGCATCTGAGCAAACTGTTAGTAGAGCCAATAACATATTTTATTTGAATGGCTATCCAACTAGGACAATTCATTGAGCTAAATTTATTGGAGTCCATAATTGTTGCACCTCTACAATTACCAGATTTAGGCATTGTAACTTTTTGACAGTTTCAAATAGGCCAGCCTCTCAACAATCTACTTCTACAAAAATTAACACATGTGCAACCTCTTGCCCAATTGATCATGTAATGGAAGTATTCATCTAACACAACACGATGATATTGATTTCAAGTAGATAAAAGAATTCCTTCCTATTATATTGCTTACCACTTAACAATTTCTAGAAATTGGCATCAAATTTTTTTCATTTCTGGTCTAGTCTAGTCTACCTAGGTGGTATATGTTGTCTTCACATTACTTTCTTGTTGTTGGAGATTTATCTCTGGAAATGGAAACTCCACTTCCAATAGACATACCAATTGTTGCAATACTGTAAACCATTTTTCATTTGTTGTTTAAGACACTCAGTAGGAGTATAAATAAATGATGTAGCAATACTTACAAACATTCTGGCCAATGACCACTATCTCTCCAGTCTACCTATGTATCTCCAGCTTGTAAACACTACTAATGTTCTTGATATCCACAATGTTTTTTGTGGAAGAGTAATCATATGCATGATTGGGCTTAGGGACTTTTGGTTCAAGTACTACAAATTGAATTAGGTAGCTCTTAACATCCAAGGTTGTGAGGAGTCTACTTGGCCTTTGCTCTAATTTCCGACCTTAGTACATAGTTCTTTCTACATATGCATGGATTCTTTTCTTTCTTAGCATATTCTCAAATATGTCACTTTGTTCAAGAGGAGGAGTCTCTTGTTGAATCCATGAGGTAGTAGGTTGTGTTTGTACTAATGTAGTGGAGGACAACTGATCTATTTTTTTGAGATGTCATTTCTAGACTCTTCTTCCTTGGCCTTCTCGCTAGTTTCCCCTGCCTTAGCAATTGAAATGACTTCAGTGATTGGCCTTTTGTCCCCTCTCTTCTAATACACTATCCCTTTAGAGGTTGTAGTGGTGGATGCTGTAGGTTTTTGCTTTAAATAATAAGAAAGCAAAGCATGTTGTACTTGTTACCAAGATTCCAATTTCACTGCTTCTTCCAAAACTTCATCTGCCTAATGCTTGTATGCTAATATTTCTCATCCTAATTATCATCCCATGATGATCATACCTCAAGCTAATTCCCTTATGAAGGTCTAATGAACTCAACATGTTTTCTACATAAAATGAAGTAGTCCTTGTCTTCACTATGAAAGGACCCACCTCCTGTGGTACCTTGAATGTTATTGAGCTCTTATTTTTGACAAAATGGACCTAATCATAGTCCATTCTTTACTTGATAAATTCTAGTGATAAAATTCTCATTGTATGGAAC
Source organism: Pinus taeda (assembly GCA_000404065.3). NCBI lineage: Eukaryota > Viridiplantae > Streptophyta > Pinopsida > Pinales > Pinaceae > Pinus > Pinus taeda. The sequence goes on along the minus strand of APFE031481139.1, from coordinate 31,386 downwards.
GTAGGGAGGAGGTATGGTTGTGTTTCTAAACCATGATTATTATGTAGCCCTCAAATAAAAGAGGTAGTAGTCTCCTTGTACTTGCCATAGCATTACTTCCCTTTTTTAGAAATGGACTCCTGGAGTTTGTTTATTGTAAATGAGTGTCTATTCCCAAAGACTCGTCACTTCTTAGAGGGCCCGCCATCAAATTACTCAATCCATGAAGAGGAGGAGACTTTCTCATTCGAGCATCCATATCTATAAAACCATTCTTCATACGATCTTGGCTCAATTCAACGAAGATGTCAAAATCAAGGACTTCTGCATGTCAAGACATAGAATTTGTCATACACTTTCTTCAAGGCACCTCTTCTTTCATGTTGATAAGGGGTGTTACAAAGAACTGATCTAAAGTGTCATGTACTTCTTCTCCTAGGAGTTCTTCAAGCATGAAAGTTTCACACGTGATGCACCCCTACAATTTATTTTATTAGCAAATCTTTGTAGCTTCTTCATAATACATAATCTATCGAAAGTTTACATCTATCTTGTTCATAACTTCGTTTGTGAACAAAGATATAAGATCGTCGTTGATTCACCGAGGCTACGACATACTACTACTGTATGGTAATGATATCATACATCACACTAGACCAAAAATAAACTACAAATGATGTTGAGCTCTATATGTTGAGAAGCCATACATGGGGTAGTGCTATATTAGGTTTGATGCCATATATAACTGATAAGGTATCCATCACCCATATGTTGTTGTTCCATTTTCTGCCATATGACATAGGGAAACATTCTAAATTACACCATTACTACTAGTGGCTTTCGGTAATCCACTATTTCTACTAACACTGCCATTTTATCTATTCACAACATCCAGTTCTCTTGCTGTCAATATTCCTTTATCATACTCATGTATATCTATTACATACAATTCTTGTCAAAATGTCACGAGAAAGTTGTCCAATTGTTACTTTCATACAAGTATTTTTTTATGTTTAGATTGAAAAATGCATTATTGTCAAAAGTTACTTAGTCCAAGAACTCGTCTATGAAAATAGATCAATGCCATACAAGGTTTGATGAGATTAAGGTGAGACTGTCACCCTATTAATGCCAAGAGATATTGTTACATTATTACTACCAAAGTGAGTAGTGTGACTATCTTTCAGTCAAGGTCAAAGATGTAAAATTCTTGTACTAATGAGTTGCATCTGAGTGAATATCTTTCATATATAAGATTTGGTTCTATATGATGATGTGTATGCTTAATCCTGCCATATAGAAAATATACTTCTAAACTGTAGCAAATTCATACAGTCTTATAATATATATCTAGCTCCATATATAGTACATTCACTTTGTAAGTTAAGGTCTTTCACATAGGATTTTCAAATGACCTAATTTTGCAACTCAGAAATAAGACTTATTCATTGTTTCAACTAAGAGGAATGAGATTTTAAAACAAATCTATTTCTTCAATGGTTCATAAGGGTTATAAGAGGACAACTTAAAATGTTAGTTTGATAATACTTAGGGTGAATTGGAGCTCAAATAGTTGTTGGAGAACTTTCCATCAGGAGTCTTACAACTGTTATAATGTTGTATCATCAATATCTATACTCTATACAAGATTTGGTCAGCTCGAGCTAGCAGTGGAAAGCTATGCACCTCTAGTCTTCAGTCATGATAAATTATATTGGTAATTTTGACTTCCAATAGTAGTACAATCCCTTCAACATATAAATTCATCTCCTGAATTTTCATAGGATGTTTGGTCGATTGTCCAAACTAAAACTTGTGTTTCTCTAGGAATATACGCACAGGGAATAGAGTTTTTAACTTCTACATTCAACAAAAAATACCCATATTCTCTTTAAATATGATATAGTTCTCTAATAATGACAACATGTCCTTCACATCTAGAAAAGGTAATATCTCGACCCTTAATGGAGTGTTCTCAACCAACATTGAATAGGAGAAGAATGTGGCCCATAGAGAAGGTAACCCGACCTTATTAATGGCTAGAACTCCACATCCTTTCAAAGATGAAAACCTTTGAAAAAAGAGTAACTTCCATAGGTCGACTTCTAGACTCACTGTTGAGTCCGCATAGAACAAATATAAACTTTAGAACTGTACTTTCTTCTATATGATTTTTCCTAAGCAATCAAGATACTATTATAGGTGTTGGGCACCTGTGCTAACAATCTAAGTGGTGAAGGCTTGAGAAGAGGGTCTTTCCTCTTGGCCCTCCTACCAGGTCTTCACAACCAGTTGTACCTACAACTTTCCTTCCAGCCCTAAATAAAGATCCAAATTAATTCAAAATATACACAAAACACTTTTACATACCTCTACAGTAGAGTACTAAGATTGCAAAAGATTTGAGCCAAAACTGCCCTAAATCCTCGTAGATGTCCGCCTTAGAACTGCAACTCTGTCTCCAAGGAAAACTCACATATTCTGAGAGAGACTGTGGTCATATTAAAGAGATTTGTAGATGGAGGATACCATGGAGACTTATCTACAAACTGCACTTTGTGATTTCTTATCAATTAAAAGCACATGGTGGTATAATTCTTCTTTGGATCAAACAACTTTCTGCTAGTTACAAAAATAGGGTGATTAATGTTCTTATCCCATCCTTGCACAAGAATTCAACCTAGGGATATGAATGATCCATCTACAAGCACATGAAGTATTTATTTCCAAAATGGAAAGACATGTATCAACATGTAACTGATTTCTTCTTGTGGGTATTGAACACTTTATAGCATTCCTATGTCCAATTGTATTTGGTGTCTTTCCTTAGTAATTGTTCCATCAGTGTGACAACTTCACATTGTCTCAGATGAACTTTATATAGTAGCCTATATGCTCCAATGTGAGATGCAACTATCTTAAAAACATAGGATCCTTCATATCCATAATTATTGCAATCTTTGCAAGACCTACTAGTAGACCCTTTGTTTAAATAATATGGCCCAATAATGTGCCAAAATGAGTGCCAAAGATACAATACTTAATATTTAGTGAAATTTGGAGTTTCTGAAATCTATTAACCACCAATATTAGGATTTATATGTGATATTTTAATAAGTTGAATATAATCTATTCATATAATTATACCTCTAGCAACCTATGGATAAACTCTTTAAATGTTCTAGAAACAATTCAAGAGAATACAACTATTGCATTCTTTAAACCAAATGGCATGACTATATATGAAAAGGATCCCTATTATATCTTAAATGACATCTTGGTCCTATCCTCCTCTATGATATTCACTTGATGGTATCTAGAAAGCCTTATAGTGAACGTGCAGGCCCTTAATGGAGTGTGTTCAACAAACAGTGAATAGGAGAAGAATATGACCCAAAGAGAAGGTAACCCAACCTTATTAATGGCCAGAACTCCACATCCTTTCAAAGATGAAAACCTCTAATAAAAGAGTAACTTGCATAGGTGGACTTCTAGAATCACTTTTGAGTCTGTATACAACAAATATAAACTTTAGAATTGTACTTTCTTCTATCTGATGTTTCCTAAGCATTCAAGATATTATTATAGGTGTTAGGTACCTATGCTAACAATATGAGTGGTGAAGGCTTGAGAAGAGGTCTTTTCTCTTGGCCCTCCTACCAGCTCTTCACAACCAACTATACCTAAAGCTTTCCCTGCAACCCTAAACATAGATCAAAATTATATTAGAATATACACGAAACATCCTTACTTACCTCTGCACCAGAGGCCTAATACTGCAAGAGATCTGAGCCAAAACTGCCCTAAAGCCTCATAGTTGTCTGCCTTAGAACTGAAACTCTGTCTCCAAGGAAAACTCACATATTTTGAGAGATACTACGGTCATATTATAGATATTTGTAGATGGAGGAGACCATGGAGACTTATCTACAAACTCCACTTTTTGATTACTTATCAATTAAAATCATATTGTGGTATAATTCTTCTTTGGATCAAACAACTTTCTACTAGTGACAAAAATAGGGTGATTAATGTTCCTATCCAATGGTTGCACAAGACTTGAACCTAGGGCTATGAATAATCCATCTACAAGCACATGAATTATTTATTTCCAAAATTGAAAGAGACGTACCAACATGCAACTGATTTCTTCTTGTGGGTATTAAACACTTTATAGCATTCCTATGTCCAATTGTATTTGGTGTCTTTCCTTAGTAATTGTTCCATCAGTGTGACAACTTCATATTATCTCATCTTTCATTAGAGTAAAAAAATGAATAATGAAGCAGACCAACACTAAATCTAGAAATGATACAACCTCATGTAAATCTCAGGAAACGTATTGGGTGATGGTCATATGATGGGTTTTATTTATAATCCTAGGATAAAGGTGAACTCTCGAATGGTGACCAAAACTCTCGTGTGATCCACTATAGGAAAAAGAGGGAGATCTAAATAAATAACACTAAAAAATATAGTTCTGAAACCTTAAGTGTCGAACTGAGTGGTCTCTATATCACTCAGATAATATCCTCCTCCTCAAAAGCCAAATGATTAGAGTAAATCGAGCTCTTTGATCATAGGCTCTATGCAACTTCATGTCCCATAGAAAACACACATACAATCTCACACTAAAAAAAACTATAAATTATTACACCGACATATTATTGGGTCCTCTAGTAAGGGAGTTATGCCTAAATATTAGCTTTGACAAAAACAAAGAATTTTATTTGGACACCATAAAACAATTTCATATATTCAATCTCAAATATAATACATTCATGTGGTTGGAGTCAAATCCAACTAATCCAAACATGGAGATTGTGGTTGAGAGAATATCTCAACAATCTCCAACAAACCAAAACCAATTTACTAAGTCAAGTATTAATCTTAACACATTGTAGCTCCAAACTGGGCCCAAACCCTTAAGTAAGGAATGGGAAAATCCTTAGTAATCATATTTATTTTCTCTGCTGCAATTGAAGGGATCATCCATTGTATATTAGATCCCCAGTTTGATTCAATATGGATCACTGCCCCATACATCGTTCTTCCGTTGTACATCTTGATATGATATAACCAATATATTTTTATTTCTAATAAAGAAAAAACAAAAACAAATCCTTTAGTCCACATTTTGACAGTTATGCATTATTCTATCCTTCATCCTGCTCTCCAAGGTTTCTTCCAGATGTAACTAGTATATTTTTTTCCTATTTCAAGAAGATCTTAGATCAAAATGGCAGTTGCATTATTTTTCCGAATGAACTTCCTCAGTTAGATGTATATTGAACCACTGTTATTTTTTTCCACTTGCTTTGGATTTCTTAAGCATTGCTATGCATTTTTGTTTTGTAAATGAAAGTTCTTCCATTGAAATTCACTTGTACTCATACTTTCATGAGAATGAGAATGAATACAAAATTTCATCCAAACTACATTCCAATGCATATTCTCATTATTTAGAGTGCCTCTAATGTTGAACCTACAAATATTTTGTTATTGTCACGAGCTTATGACTTAATGCTAGTACTGGACATGTTTGAAATTTGATAGCTAATAAATTCTTGTATTATTTTGTCATCAATTGTTTTTACAACACCTGTGATTTTGATTGTATTTTAATTTTTTTGTTGAATTCGCCAAGTAGTAGAAGGACTTATTTTCTTATACCTAACAAGTAAATTCCAATTGAGGAATTAATCCTCATAAAACATATCACAACTCCTGATATTGGGACAATGCAAACACCAGTTGAATTTAAGCCTAACTTTGAGATTGTTGATGGTGAATTTGAGAAACTAAGGTCTGCTTATGTTAATAAGGAGGAGGTGCATACATTCCAAAAAATTACAAGTTTCAATTGGTTGGAGTATGGAGCATATGCTTATGGGACCAAATGGGTCCGCTAAAGCAAATGAACCTTATGGAGTGGGGTCCAGAATGTGAAACACTTATGGCTGACCTTCCTTGGGATATTGCAAAGTTCAAGGAGTTTTCATAAAGTATTGGTGTGCATTTGGTTGAGTGCATTCCTGCATTGAGAAAGCTTTAGCATAATGCATTATGATTTACTAAACATGATGCACAAAAGGATAAGGTAAGGATGGAGATGCATCTAGTGCATTCTCTGGAGCTCCAGTTTATTGGCATATTGATTTGGAACAAGTTCCTCGGGGAGTGCCAACCATCATTATTACCCATGAATTTTATGATGCTCTTCTAGTACACCAATTCCAAAAAACTCCTTGTGGGTGGTATGAAAATCCCATTGATATTGCAGAATATTCCTTCGATGAAATTCGTTTTATGTTGTCTCAAGAACCAACAATTGCCAAGTTGTACTTAACTAAACACCTTAAGGGGCTTTCTCGATATGAAATATCTCACTAGAGCACGTTGAAGTTTACTCTTAGGTTCTTGAATTGGAAAGGAATATCGCTAAGAGGATTTGATCAGATGATGATGGAGGCAATACTCATGGAAAATCCTTTGGATTTGCTCTTCATTCGTATTTGTACATTCTTTTGCATGCACTAGCAGTTGCTCTAGCTTCCTCAGTGTTTCGGGTAGAATAAAAGATTTTAGGTGCTCATATATTCTATGCTCAAGGTATTGTGTGGGGTTTTCTAAACCTTCTTGAACCATGAGATGGATGTCACAACTAAAAACAGGGGATTTACTAGACATTTTCACCATTCTACCCAGTTAACTTCTGAGACAGTTTCTGGGTAAACGGGGATGATTTCTAAAAATATGAGAGAGGCTATTGTCAAGCACAGATTAAGGAACATTAACCTCTTTTAGGTTTCCTACAGGTTTCGTATATTGGGAGAATAGAATGCATCTTTGAGCCCTAGTTTTCGGGATTCATAATTTTCCTGTTTAACACATATTTTTAAAATGCAGATCTCAGCTAAATAGAGATGAATATAAAAAAAATAAGAGAGGTTTTTTCTCAGAAAAAGAAAGTCTAAGAAGGTCTAAGAAAAAATACTCCAAATTTTACACATCTGTCATGAGTTAAGAGATACGAGCTCCTAAAGTGACCACTAGTTTTTAGCAGTTTTGTCCATTTTTCACGGTAGATAGTTCCAAACTTCAATGTAATTGTTGTTATATTTGGAAATTTGGTTCGATTCGACCTCCTAAGCATGGGGGAGAATTATTTCCTATATAATATTATAATTTTAATGTGTAAATGGTTGGATTTGGGTGAATTGTAGCACTGTTTTGAGCTCCTGGAGCTGTTGTAATCATTTTCCTAAAATTCAATAAAATTGGGTTTTGCAAGCTTAAATTCAATTTGCAGAGATTCTTGTGATGAATTGGTTATTTTTTGTCTTTTCTGTGTATGTATTGCTTTATTTTCCAGGTCTTTCATATCTATTTAGACGTTTAGATTGAGAAATGTGTATAAATTGATTCTGAGAATGATCTTATTTTTGCCTTCTAATATCTTTCTGTAAAGTCTTCTGCCTGGTTTCAAGGTATTCTGCAACTGAGATCTTGATGCCCCACTGAATGTTTCTCTTTACATCCCACTAAAATGACAACCCTCTGATTTTGACATAGTCCATATGTCTATCTTGCCTCTGTTGATGAATTCTAGAGTGAATTTCCTAGTTTTGTTTTCTTTTCAGACCTCTTGACTCCATAACTAACGGATCTCTTGACTTGTGTTACAAGGAACCAGATTCAATCATTTTACTTTTTAATCCCTAATCTAACCCCCTAAGTCAAATAGAGGTCAGATCTAGTTTTTGATCCAAAGAGAGCCCTCTCTTAGGTTGGAAGTGGCTAGTTGCCAACCTAGAAGCGATTTGAAATGGTTACCTTTGTGGTTCCTATCCTCAGCTTAAAGGCAATTATAGAGCATTAACATTGTGCACATATTGTTTTGTGTGCAATGTTACAATAATGCATTGCTCTCTGCAAATTCACAATTTTCTTATGTTGTGCACATACTAGCTTATGTGCGGGAACAAGAAAATGCTCAAAATAAATAAACTAATTCATGCTTTGCACAACACTCATTAGTATTACATTGCCAGAGGTAAAAGTGAACATGGCACATAACTATTAATTCATTTTTTTCATATGTGTTTTTTCCTAAATGTACTAGGTTTGTGGGACCAAATCCTTGGTATTGGAAAACTATTGCACCCATTGGGCCCACGATATCTTCCTTTTTTCCACTATTGTGCACATAAAGTTATGTGCTAATGTAGGTCTTCCATCCCTTTATATTTCTTGGAAAAATCATAAAACCCTGTGTCGGAACCTAATTTGGATGCATTCAACTACCTTCACTCAATCTCTAAAGTTAGCTAAATCCATGAACCGAAAATCAGAAATTAAGAAGGCCCTAACTATAGCAAAAGCTTGAATAATTACAAAATAATAACAAAGATATGAAGACAAGTAACGACAAAAAATACTAGTGATTTCAACCAGAACTGGATACTGACTTTGAAGAACAATTGTAAATGCTAGTAGGAAGTAGTTTGTAGCTAAGTAACCTAGAAAATAAATATGATACAAATGAATTCTTCTGAGAAGGTATGGATGCCAACTCAGGTCAAATAAACAACAGTATGGATGCTTCCTATCCCAAATAGTCTCTTCCAAAATCCATGCAATAACACAATTCAAAAACAACTTCGTCAAGGTATGGATGCTAATTGAAGACCAAGGCAGTATGGATACTGCCCTTGCCCCAAATGGTCTCTTTTAGACCGCCTTCATAAAAAGCCTCTACTCTAATGTCTAATGGTCATTTTATAGTTATTCTTCCCACTTTTTGTAGAAAAGAGGAGCTACAAATAGTGACACTTACGAGTTAAAGCTGTAACCAAATATGCATGGAATTACAAAGGATTTTATGATGGGAGGGACATAATTTTTAGCTTTTCAGGTTACTTTGAAAATGCTTACACCATGTTTGGGCCTTACGGTGCTTCGTGACATGTGGGGTGTGTTATGCCCCTATATCAATAGGTGTCATATATCATGATTGACTTATTGAGCTTTGTAATATGTTCATACCTTTACTTGTTGCAAAGGTTTTCCATATTTGTAAAAAATCAAAAGATTTAAAAAATGTAAAGAGGAAATACTCTAAAAGAAAAATGAAAGGGAGAAAAGAATAAAAAGATGGTCAAAAAAATGAAAGAAAATGAACCGAAATGAAAAGAAAGACCAAGAAAGTGTGCAAGTCTAAATGCCACTACATTTTTATTGTTGTAAAATAAACAATTATGTGCAGTTTTTTACTTATGCCACAATTTATGAATAGTCAAATAGTTTAAGCTTGGCTAATTAATTTTTCAATTTCATGTTGTAGAAATAAAGAATAAAGATCTAACCAAACAGTGTAATCTTGGCAGAAGAGTAGATAGGTAGAGTGAAAAAATGAGCTCAATAGTTTAATCTGAGCCCTTGGATGTAATAAGTGTAGACTTAGATAGGCCATCACCATGTAAAAGAAAAGAAAGGTTTGATAAGGGTTTGCCAATAAAAGTGCACCCTAATAAAGAAGTGAAAATGCTAGGTTAAGTAGGTAGGGTAGGTTGAAGATGGTTGCAAAATAATATATGGTGAATGATAAGTTTAAATGTGTAAATCTTTTACCTTCACTACAAGGCAAAGGCATGTATCACATGGAAGACACATCAAGCAAGCAAAGTAAAAAATAATTAACCTCCCTACTCATTTCCCCTAAATTTTCACTAATTTCCCCTAAGTGCCAAGATATTTATCAAGTTAGAGGGGCTAAGATCATTCCTCTGACTTTTGGAGGGACCGGACCCTCAGCCCAATAATTTATGATATCTTAAGCACTTAAGCTCATTCATCAATAAACACACCCCTTCATAAGTCATTCATTCCCTTTATAAAGTTTTTCCTAAGTAAAATTCTATTCTACTTAGGGAAATTAAAATATTTTCCATAAAAAACCCTCATTTTTCACCTAGCCTAAGCTTTAAACGTACACATGAAAATGTTTTAGACTTAGCGTTTTTTCCATTCATTTGGTCATATTAACTGCTAACTTATATTATTATATAGTTCCCCTATAAAAGGTTACCCACCCCCATATTATTTTAACTATGTAAAAAACCCAAATTCTTATATATCCTGCCCCTCGATTAAATATAACCATAAAACAACAATAATTGGGATTAATTAGTTAATATGTAACTAATTAAGAACCCCAACGCCACCATATTAAACAAGGATTAATTAACTCTCATGGTTAATTAATAATTTTTTCCACCAATCCTGTCACTCCTGATGCGATCAAAAAACTTTAATCATGTCAGGCCTACCCCCCATTAAACTCTTGTCACATGACCTCCCCAATAGCTGTCTAATCAAGCCTCTCAGATCCAACAACTCTTGTGCATATCGCACAACCCTCCATGATCGAACGTTAGAGTGTGATCGCGAGAGATTTTGCAAACAGTGCCCTCACCACGCATTGCTCATCCTATGGATTCACACGACTTCCCCCAAATACTGCCTCCCCTCCATTAGCGGTGTGATGGAAATAGCTTACCACCTCCCGCTAAATGACAAAACATTGGATCATTTGCCCGCTGATGCCACCCGTCCAAATCCTGAAACCCGCCAAATTCTTGACTTTGTATTAAAAAAAAAAAAACATTTTGTCGTTCTATCATGTGAATGCATACATCCATGCAAACTTAACGATGAGGTCAACCAGCTCGTACTCCCAGCTGCCAACCAACTTCAAAATTTGTAGTCAACGCCACTCAGAGTCCTCTATTCACACCTAGTGCACCTGCATTCCATTGCTCATCCCTAAAAGCAGGTATTTACCAATTCCTGATAAGAGACCCTCTGAATACTTAATTTCTTAGTAAATTAATTGAAAAGAACCCCAATTCACCATAATTTAGTTACTACACTTGAAATTCAAAGTTCCCTAGACCCTTGATTTCCACCAATTTCTCAAAAAAACCACAGTTTCCTATCTGAATCCACAAGAACTAGAATGGAAACCCCCGTTTCCCTAACTATTGCACCTATTACTACCCCCCACTGTGACTTAGATTATCTACCTCTGGCAGATAAAGATTTAACAAAAAAGGACTTGGGCACTGATAAAGACCATCTGAATGTCTTTTGCCAATGCCGAGATAATCACTTGAATGGCCATGATGCCATAGGACTGTGGAAATCAAATCTCCTAATGTATTTTCTCCCCTCTGTGCACATTTTCCCTAACATTATTCATCAGTGTCATGCCAACTATGATCCCAACCTTAGAGTAGTAATGTCCCAAAATCAAACTGTCCTTTTCACAATTACTGCAAACTCCATCAACGAGATGCTCCAAATTTCAACCCATTCAAGCCCTCACCCCCATTTCTCTTGGAGATTTGCTTGAGAGATCCTCTAAATTGTCCTAGTCTAAACTCAGTCACCTTGCCCATACTTTCATGCACAAAGAGCATCAACACCGAAATCCCCCTCCCTATCTATCAGTTTTCTTTACAAAAATAGGCAAAATTATAGTTTATATGATAGCTGCAGTAATGGGATTTAATACCAGTGAATATGTAGATGAATTGATCCTAGTTTTGATTTTCATCTTTACCCCTAGTCATCTCCCTGCTATCAAGTACAATTATGCTGCATTTATTACTGAGAAAATCCATGACCACTTCATGAGACTGGAAAATGAAAATGTGTTCAAGTATTGCACATTCATCTATCACCTTATCCTTTAATATCAGTCTAATAAGTTTCCATTTTCTGTCAATAAACTTGATACCAAGGGTAACCCAAGATTAGTCATTTTTGGAATCCAGTCTTCCACAAATATTTTGCTTGTCGTTATTCATATAGTGAATTCATCAACTAGTTTGTCCACCCAATGACCACCATACTGACAGGAAATCCTCCTCCTAGGATTAGTGATGAAATAAAAAAGAACCTTCAGCTTTCCAAATAGTACAGGGTAGGTGATTGGTACTTGTACCAAAATCACAAAGAAATTAGGGTATATGGTTGTGAACTTCCTCCCTTCAAATTACCAAAATATGTTCCAATAAGGTTGTTTGCATTGGAGTATTATAGACAAATGATAAACTCATATCAGATCCACTTTACCAAGGCCAAGAAGAAAGCACAGTTGAGAATCAAGGATCACCTAGGCCTATTTGTCTACAACAAAAGAGAAGCAGGTAAAGCAGCAGAAAGAATCCTAGAAAACCTGAAATTAAGTAAAAGTTTTGGTTGGAAATATGACCCACACAGTTTCATTTGTGATAGGAGAATGAAAAATAGACTATCACCATATTTTCTGTTGGGTTGTGTTATATTCTTTCCACATAGCTAACAGGGGGTTTGAGGGGTACCCGTAACCCCACTTTATGGGGTCGTGGGCAACGCCCCGGAAAATTTTGGTTTTGGACTCTATGTTAGGTTGGGCAGACCCACCTATGGTTTTGTGTATGATTTTCGCACATGTTTTTTGGACGCGATGGTTTTCGGTCCATGGAATTGGATGCTTCGACATGTATAAATATGTATTGTAACATTGAAAGGAACATAATGAAAAATCAAGCTGGTTGTCCTAGTTTTGGGATCCAGTGGGAAATCTCTGTGTATATGTGTTTTATGTGTTATGCTCTCACATTTTTATGTTTCCTGTGATTTAGAATTCGTATGTAGGTAATTTCTGTATGGGGTTAAAACCTACATTTGGTATCA
>APFE031481133.1:72958-109579 GCA_000404065.3 Pinus taeda | reverse complement strand
CGTTTCATAAGAAATACCTTGTTTGAGGCCAAGGGTTTTTCATATAGTTTCTCCAACGCCTTAATCAAACCATCTGTCATTGTTTCCTTCGAAATGTTGAAGGCGACCGATGCTGCAAGGCACAACCGTATTGTTCCGAGTGCCTCTCTATCGAGAAGGTTCCATTCTTCATCTTCCATATCCGTCGGCTTCTTTGATTTTGCCCCCAATTGTAGGTATAGATCTTTCTGATACAGATAATCTTCCATCTGCATCTTCCACAATGAGAAGTTTTGACCATTAAATTTCTCGACCCTAAACTTACCATCTTCCGCCATTGCTCCCACTCAAACAAGGAACCCTTCTTTCCTGCGAGTTTATCAACCAAATATACCCTCGGCTCTAATACTAGTTGTTAGAAAATTATGTATTACGGAGCAATGGAACACATAAAATATTTTAGAATTATAAACACAGAAAACGCATGAAACAAGAGAGACATAGATATACGTGGTTCACCCAGTTTGGGCTACGTCCACCCCGAACAACAAGTCCTTCCTTTCTATTATCCAGCAAAATGAAGAGACACAACCTATAGCAAATCCGCTGTAATATCCTCTGTTTTCTCTCACAGTCTCACCTCTCTGTTTCTCGCTCACACACAGAATACACATCTATTACAGCCTCAAATACAATGCCCTCATACAAACAGAGGGGTTGCCTTCTAGGGGAAAAAACCCTAAACTAAACATAAGTTCTACCGTCAGATCATCCGCCTAATGAACGACCCAGATTGACTAGAAATTACTACACTTTTACAAGGCAAATTTACATCTGTTTTTAGCTTTGGGGGTGCTACCCCCGAGCCCCCGCTGGGGGACCGTTGGCCCCTAGACCCCCCAGCTGGGGTCATCGGACCCCCGTGGGGGAGACAAGTCCCCTCCACACCGCCTGCATGGAGGGGTGTACAAACTTCCTGGGGTATACATCTGACTGAAACAAAGACCTCTGAACAATCATGGTCCACACACAACATGTACTCCACCCATCTCCATTCTATGTGATAATACAAGTGCCATCAGTATTTCAAAGAATCCAGTCATGCACTCCAAGACCAAGCACATACCCATAAAATACCACTTTCTACATGAACAAGTTCTTGAACAAAAGGTCAAATTGGAGTATGTTCTCTCCAAAGAACAGGTTGCTAATATATTCACTAAACAACTGCCAAGAGATAAATTTGAATATCTTAGACAAAAGCTGGGAGTAGTTGCTGCATCATCCTACTGTTAAATCCAATTTTTCCAGAGAAAGGTTATTATACGTGGGTTTCATGAAGTATAGTCACGTGGGTCAAAGAGCATATATGTGTTTCAGACAAGAAAAAAGTGGGGCAGGCTCTAATATCAGTGCTCTGACAGATATTGATGATCAATGTCTATATGCTCTATTCATTAATTTTATCTGACTGATGAAGATGCCTTTATAATTGACATGTTAGCAATGCACAAGTAGCACCGGTTCAAGGGGAGCATTAGCCTTCACATACATTCAAGATTGTTGGCATTATGGTTGTCAGGTCCAGCTATGGCTTCAGATATTTATACCATTTGTTGCTCAAGTCATGTAAAAGTTTAGGGTGTGATATGTTTTGAATGAGTCCTCTTAGACAAATGATGTAATTTGTATCCCCACCTTACATGGGATGGATGATGTAATATTTCTTGTTTTTGTCATGTATAAATAATTGGTATATCCCCACTTGGTTGGGTGGATGAGTCAAATTTGGTATATCCCCACTTGGTTGGGAGATGGATGTATGTATGAGTCATTGGTGATAGGAAGGTCATCCTCACATAGTTGAGTTATAAAGTCATGTTATTCTTTTGGAAAATATTTTCTTCGTAGACTTTGCTTGTGCTAGAAAGAGAATGGACGGTTTCAGTGCATCTTAACATGTACAAAAGGGAGATCAATCAAAGAATTCAACATGTACTCAGGGGGAGCATGACCATCATAATGAATGTCAAAGGGATAAATTATCTTGGTCCACCCTTTTCCCTTGATGTCAAAGGGGGAGAGTGACTTGGTGTTGTTGTTGCCATCAAGTCCAATGGGGGAGATTGTTGGCATTATGATACATGTGTTGTCCTTGATGAAAACTCACTTAGATGAAAGATCACAGTGCAACATGTCAACAACAAAGAATTACATATCAGATTACAAAGAATGAAGAAAGAGAGGTATACACAGGTTCACCTTGACCAAGCTGCGTATACACGCAGGTTCACTGAACACAAGTAGTGTATACGTACACACGCACTTTCATAGAAGGAAAAGCATGTATATATTGGAAAACTAAGTTTTTGGTCTGAAGTATTTGGTCCAAGGTATTTTGATCCAAGGTATTGGTCCAAGGTATTTGGTTCGAGGTGTTGACCCTAGGTATTTGGTCTAAGGTATTGGTCCTAAGTGGTTTTGGTCCATGGTATTAAGAAAGACCTAAAACTATATAAGGAGGAGAAGATCATTGGGCCAAGTGTGTAAGTATCGAATATCTAATGAAGTGTGAGATCTAGTATGTAGGTTATTGTCTTATGGTGTTGTGTTTGATCTGAACCAAGGATGAACCTTGGTAGCTGATGAGGGATAATATTTGACGATGGATTAGGATCTTAAGGCTTGAAATGAATTATCATTATGTGGTTTGATGATGTATAGTCTAGATCTGAATATTCACGCATGCATTATTCTGTAAATATTATGATCTGGGTATAATTGAAGTCTAGAATAGTTGCAGAATTATGAATTAATATTTGTAGATGTGTACATTGGTTGGCTTTGATAAAAGCACATATACATGCTGGTTTGACACATGGAATTAGCATATACCTTATGAAGTATGCTTCATTTGTTTTTGTTTGTTGTTGCAGAGTTCTGGGTTTTGCTTTGGGTTCTGGTGACTGTATTATGGTGATAGTATTCTAAATGATCAGATTGATAGTGATTTTCTACAGTGACAATGGGTTGTCAAAGTGATTGACTGATTCAGTTGTGGTTGATTCAGAAAGTGATGATTGATTTTCAGTAATTGGTTGAGGCATATGTATTTAATGATTGTATTGTAGTTTTGATGTTGTTGATGGATCCAGTCTGAAAATATATGAAATGTGGTCCCTGGAGGAAGAAAGAAGGTTGTAGCCTTTTGTAGGTTGGTGCCTACGTACTAGTAAACATATTGGCTAGTATAAGAGGTAGGGGGTGGTAGCTCCCTTCCAATAGAAGCTGGAGAATGAGAGAAGGTTGTAACCTTCTATAGGTAGAAGCCTGCATACTGGTATGAGTCTGCACCAGTACAATGTTGTAAACATATTTTCTTATTATTAAAAGAAGACAAAGACAACAACAACAAGTGGTTTTTACCCACATTGGGTTTCCACCTTATATCTTGGTGTTCATGTGTGTTGCTTATGTGTGATGCTTTATTATGCTTTTACTGCACCGTCTAATAAATCTCTGATATACTGGTTAAAGTTCAATGCATGATAAATTGGCTAAACCAAAAGTTTTTTGCATATACGCTAGTTGCTTTATAGTCGCGTGTACACACTGGTTCACTTAGTTGAAGTAGTGTATATAAATCTATTTGGGAAATAAAATTATTGATCTGATAATACTGATTCACCTCCCTCTCAGTATTATTTCCAACAGTTCTAAGGCAAAATTATCTAGGTCCCTTATTTGTCATGAATGGTTGAAGATGTGGGTAAGCTTCTGGAGTTGGGGTACATTGGTCACCAAATTGGTTGGGCTACCTTTGCATCTACTTTAAAGGTTTCCTTCCTCAACATTATGTAGGTAAAGGTTTCATGCCTAATTTTACTTTTTGTTCAACAATTGTTCTTTGGCGAGTCTACTAGGCTCAATTTAGAGGTTCCTAACATGTTCTTATTGTTTGTTGGTGTGGTTGATGGTGGGGACTGAGGCCTAATTACGGATTATGTTCTTCACCCTTGTAGTATTCTATCTCTAGAGGGTCTGTGGGGTGGTGGGTTTGTAGCTTCATGGATTTCATTTTCTTGTGTGGGGTCCGAGAGCCACTTGAAGCTTAAGGGGGCCTGGAGGAGTTTGTGTCTCTGGTGATGGACTGTGACTAGAGAGGGTTGTAATTGCTATTGTCAAGATAGTTTGGAGGAACACAATTGTCATCTCATTATTGGGTATTATGGAGCTTCACATACCACATTTTGCTTTGGTTTGACATTTAGCAAGGTTTCCTAGGCTCCTCCTAATAGCTGGTTATTAGATTGAGGACTCCACATGGCCAGAGTGTGGTGGTTATTTGGAGACATATGCATCACAAATGAGGATGCATTCCTAGAGATGCAAGCCCTTAGGGCCAATGTATAGCTCACTGAGTGAACACTGGGATTATGGGGAAGAGGTGGACCAATAGCCCGCCAAATCTCTTGGGAGAGTATACTTATCCCATCCTTATGATTTTCTAGAAGTATGGATTCATTAGATTACCACAGTGGTGGAGAAGTTTGCTTGTGATCAACATGATGACCATAACAAGGTTATGTCTTTTATGAATGACCTCCAACATAACTAATGGCATATGATGGAAATGTTGGTATCCCTTCATTGCGGTCAAAGTAGGATACAAGAGAGGCTAAACCGTCTTGAAGGTAGGATGGATCATATGGAATCTCACATTCATGAAGCCTTTTGTCCTCCTCTGAGACATGGAAATGGTCCAAATGAACCTGGTCTGGGTAATTTAGCTGATCAAGGATGGTTTTGGGTTATATTTTGGTTCTTGGGCTCTTTTGGTTACTTTGGGAAATATGCCTGTGTTCTATAAGTTTCATTTTGTTGTTGTCATTGTCTTTTTTCCATTAGATTTTGGGTAACAAGTCTTGTAGGAACATGGTAGAAAGTGTTTCACATCTAAGCTTCTCATGATGTATCTTTATAATGGCTTAATAGAAAAATTTTGACTTACAAAAGGATATATTTAAATTTATCTTGTTTTGTTAATTCAGGTTTTTTCAAATATCCTTATAAAGACTTATATCTTTTCAAAGTGATTAAAAGTAAGATTATGTAAAACCTATTTTATATAAAACATAATTGATCACTTAATTAATTATTTCTATAGGCACGTCCATTTTGGAATAGGACTTCCAAAATTTTAACTTAACTATCAATAATTATTAGGTGTGTTGGGGCCCCATAGTCACACTATGTTGTATTGTAGTGGAGTGCCTCGGAACATCTAAGTGTGATATTATTTTGTTGTTATGCTAATGATATTTTATTTAAATCAACATGTATAGCCATCTATTGTTATATCACATATTTCTTAGTGTATTTTTGAGGTTCCTAGGCTCTATGTTTTAGTTTGTTTTGCTCTTGGCCTAAAACTTCAACAAAGAAACACAAATTACTCAAAATTGTAGCAAATAAGACATATATTCTTTTTTTACTTGTGAATGAATTGTTATGAAATGACAGAGTATTTTTTATTGGAATCTAAGTGATGTTTCAAATTTAGAATTATGGTTTAAGTCTCATGCATCTCATTTTATCCTTTAAATTGTCACAAGAAAATGGGATTACATGGAAAAATATGAAAACCATTGAATGCATGTTTAGGTACCTATGCAATGTTTTATATATATATATATATATATATATATATATATATATATATATATATATCTATAATATATATATATATATATATAATATTATATATATATATATATATATATATATATAATATATAATATATATATATATATATAATATGCATGGGTATTACAACTTCAAATGCAGAGATATTAATCATGGTATAGTTGATACATGATGTATTTAAAGTCTAATTGTCACATACATTCCACATTTATGACAAGTTTTCAAGAAAATGCAAATATAATGCATAAATCCTTTTCAAATTAAACATAGATCTCTCTTGAAAAACAAATCTTCTTTGAGAATCTCGGTTAAGGGAAAAAATACTAGCCATTAATAAAAAAATTCTAGGTTATATTTCCACTAATTATAAGTTGGAACATTCATGACCCTTGAGTTTGGTATGAGTGCTTTTGAAAATTAAATGTGGGAAAAAATGGATAATACATGTCAACAAGTTTAAAGGAGAAAATAAGAATTCCTTTAAACCCTTTCAAAATATGGTGGGTAGTTGATAAATTAAGAATTCAACCATAGAAAACACAATATTCTTGAAATTTGTCATCTGTTTTAAGGCCCTTGTAAAATCTATCAAGGAAGTCAGGATACTCTTTAAACAACCTTGATAAATTTTGCAAAAATGAAAGCAAACCATCATACTAATGCCATAATTCACTTCAGTGTAACAATTTTACACTATCATCGTAACATATCAAGTTAACAACAAAAAGTGCCATGAATATTGCATAAAATTGTATTGATATGTAACAAAGTTTCAATAATGAGGTGAGTACATGAAATTGCATGAAAAGAAGATAGACGTCCCAAAATTTATTGCAAAATTCCTTCTTTGATTAGCTTCTAAACCTCTTAGCTATTCAAAAAAGTTTAACAGAGTTTCCCTACAACCCAAAATTTTTCCCATTTGAATTACAAAATGAGACCTATATATAGGCATTCAAGAACCAAGACCTCACCCTAAACCACTAGTGGTATTTAAAAAACCTCTAAGATTCTTTAGAAGATTGTCAGCTATAATATAACTAACTTCTTCTATGATCCAAATGGAAAATGGCATCAACCCATGGTACTCATCCACCCATATTATTCATTGACCCATGGAATTTACCCATGGTATTGTAAATGACATCCGCCCATCGTGTTGTAAAATCCACCCATAGTATTCATTCACCCATGGAATTTACCCATGGTATTGTAAATGGCATCCTCCCATGGTATTGTAAAATCCACCCATGGTATTCATTCACCCATGGAATTGATCCATGGTATTGTAACGGAAAAATACTATAAGTAACAAGTCACATTTTGTAAAAGGACAGATTGTTCACCACAATGTAGCCTTTACAGTTCAGAGGCATGTAGCCACCACACCTCTTCTCAGAGATAAGTTACCATCGCCCTAGTTGGTTTATTTATATCACTATTTGTAGGCATATTTCAGTATTTTACATTAATGAAATGAAGTATTATTTCCGCTAGATATATATATTTATGTTTACCTTTGTATTTTGTTGCATTCATGTTTAAATCCAGATCAGTGGGTTTTAATAAAAGGTTTCTTTGTGGTTTTGTTTATTGCGCATTCTCCTATTTTTCTTTTGGAAATTCAAGTTTTTAGATCTTGGGGGCCTTTCCCCCAAGATCCATTGAAATCTTTTAGATCTTGGGGATCTCTACCCCAAGATCCATGTCAATCTTTTAGATCTTGGGGGCCTCCTCCCAAGATCCAGATCAGTGGTATTAGAGCAGGTTATGATTCCATGGGAACGAGGGTTCGATACATATTTCAATTTCAAATTTTGCAGCAATATTCAACAAACTTTAGGCATGTGCTACATCTTCCATAGAGCATTTTCTTGGGCCAAGCATAAAGAATTTTTCATTTTTCATTTTTTGCAGGAATGTTTTTGGGTGGCGACATTGAAGGTCAGATATGAAACATTTGGTGCAAAATTTACAAAAAAAAATAGCATGTTTGGATTCCTCTTGAAAAATCACCCAATTTCAAAAAACAAATGGGTCGAATCGGAGTTCGTATGTGGGAGATATCGCTGATTTAAACTCAGCTATTTTATCAGAATTTTTGTGATGACGAAACTGTTGCAGCGCGAATCTGAGATTTCACAGTGTCCAAATAAGGATTTCCAACACATGCGAAGATGCAAAATGATCCTTCTGCTTCCAAAATTAGGTTATAATAAATATTCTGAGTTATATTGGCTAAGTTATTTCCATTTTAATTCTGAAGCAGCATTCGGAGTGGGTTCCCATTGGAGACGTGCCCTCCCACCCCACTTTAGTAGGCACCTGCTTCACATTCATCAGTTTCAACATAGCAGCATTCGGCTTGGGTTATTTGAAGACATGGCCTCCCAGCCCAGGCTATGTAGGCACCTACTACTTCATCAGCAGCCAACATCATGGTTATGGGTCAACCGCATAAAATCCTTGTTATCAAAGTCCATTTGCTAGGCCGCACACTGTCAGAATCACAGTTGGTCACAATAATTATAGGGTATCTCTATCCTCGGATCTTCATTTATCAGGGTTTTGGGTTAACCACATAAAACTCTTATCTTCAGTGGCTCTTCATATTCAATAAAGGCTTTGCAGGAGGGAACTTTATGGAATGGGGACCATTGCTTCTTAAGGAGGGAGGAATGATCCGAATAGAAAATGGCATCAACTCATGCTACTCAGCCACCCATATTATTCATCGACCCATGGAATTTACCCATGGTATTGTAAATGACATCTGCCCGTGGTATTGTAAAATCCACCCATGGTATTCATTCACCCATGAAATTTACACATGGTATTGTAAATGGCATCCGCTCATGTTATTGTAAAATCCACCCATGGTATTCATTCACCCATGGAATTGACCCGTGGTATTGTAACGGAAAAATACTATAAGTAACAAGTCACATTTTGTAAAAGGACAGATTGTTCACCACAAGGTAGCCTTTACAATTCAGAGGCATGTAGCCACCACATCTCTTCTTAGAGATAAGCTACCATCGCCCTAGATGGTTTATTTCCATCACTATTTGTAGGTATATTTCAGTATTTTACATTAATGAAATGAAGTATTATTTCCGCTGCATATCTATCTTTATGGTTACCTCTGTATTTTGTTGCATTCATGTTTAAATCCAGATTAGTGGGTTTTAATAAAAGGTTTCTTTGTGGTTTTGTTTATTGGGCATTCTCCTATTTTTCTTCTGGCAATTCAAGTTTTTAGATCTTGGGAGCCTTTCCCCCAAGATCCATTGCAAT
Organism: Pinus taeda; assembly: GCA_000404065.3. Lineage (NCBI taxonomy): Eukaryota > Viridiplantae > Streptophyta > Pinopsida > Pinales > Pinaceae > Pinus > Pinus taeda. Next base: position 100,597 of record APFE031481133.1, on the reverse strand, counting down.
CTTTCAAATCTTGGGGATCTCTACGCAAGGACCCATGTCAATCTTTTAGATCTTGGGGGCCTCCTCCTAAGATCCAGATCAGTGGTATCAGAGCAGGTTATAATTCCATGGGAATGAGGGTTTGATACATATTTCAGTTTTAAATTTTGTAGCAATATTCAACAAAATTTAGGCATGTGCTACATCCTCCACAGAGCATTTTCTTGGGCCAAGCGAAAAGAATTTTTTTTTTCATTTTTTGCAGGGATGTTTTTGGGTGGCGACTTTGCAGATCAGATCTAAAACATTTGGTACAAAATTTACAAAAAAAAATACTATATCTGGATTCCTCTCAAAAAATCACCCAATTTAAAAAAAAAATGGGTTGAACCGGAGTTTGGACGCGGGAGATATCGCAGATTTAAAATCAGCTATTTTATCAGAATTTTTGTGATGACGGAACTATTGCAGCACGAATCTGAGATTTCAGAGTGTCCAAATAAGGATTTCCAACACATGGGAAGATGAAATATGATCCTTCTGCTTCCAAAAATAGGTTATAATAAATATTCAAAGTTATATTGGCCGAGTTATGTCCATTTTAATTCTGGAGCAACATTCAGAGTGGGTTCCCATCAGAGACATGCCCCCCCACCCCACTTTAGTAGGCACCTGCTTCACATTCATCATTTTCAACATAGCAGCATTCGGCTTGGATTATTTGAAGACGTTCCCTCCCACCCCAGGCTATGTAGGCACCTGCTACTTCATCAGCAACCAACATCATGGTTATGGGTCAACCGCATAAAATCCTTGTCATCGAAGTCCATTTGCTAGGCCGCACACTGTCAGAATTACAGTTGGTCACAAGAATTATAGGGTATTTCTATCCTCGGTTCTTCATTTATCAGGGTTTTGGGTTAACCACATAAAACCCTTATCTTTAGTGGCTCTTCATATTCAACAAAGGCTTGTAGGAGGGAACTTTACGCAATTGGGACCATTGCTTCTTAAGGAGGGAGGAATGATCCGAATAGAAAATGGCATCAACCCATGGTACTCATCCACCCATATTATTAATTGACCCATGGAATTTACCCATGGTATTGTAAATGGCATCTGCTCGTGGTATTGTAAAATCCACCCATGGTATTAATTCACCCATGGAATTGACCCGTGGTATTGTAATGGAAAAATACTATAAGTAACAAGTCACATTTTGTAAAAGGACAGACTGTTCACCACAAGGTAGCCTTTACAATTCAGAGGCATGTAGCCACCACATCTCTTCTCAGGGATAAGCTACCATTGCCCTAGCTGGTTTATTTCCATCACTGTTTGTAGGCATATTTCGGTATTTTACATTAATGAAATGAAGTATTATTTCCGCTGCATATCTATCTTTATGGTTACCTCTGTATTTTGTTGCATTCATGTTTAAATCCAGATCAGTGGGTTTTAATAAAAGGTTTCTTTGTGGTTTTGTTTATTGGTGGTTCTCCTATTTTTCTTCTGGCAATTCAAGTTTTTAGATCTTGGGGGCCTTTCCCCAAAGATCCATTGCAATCTTTCAGATCTTGGGGATCTCTACCCCAAGATCCATGTCAATCTTTTAGATCTTGGGGGCCTCCTCACAAGATCCAGATCATTCTAGAAACTTCTTGAAAGGTCTTCCAGCTATAGATCTAGTCCCTTTATATTTGGCTACAATAGGTCTATGTTCTTTCTCTTGGACGCTTATTGGGCCTTCTCTCTATTCGTTTTCGCTACTTGATTCAGGCGTTGTTGTGACTTATTTTTACCCTAGTTGGTTTTTACTTTTTCCTATATGTTGAAAAAAGGAAAGAGAAAATATAGAAAAGAGAATAAAAATAAAAATAAAAGGAAAAAGAAAGAAATGAGAAAAAAAAAGAGAAAAAGAAAATGAAAAATATCAAAAGAAAATAATGAAAAAGGGATATAAAAAAAAAATAGAATAAATGAACAAATCCCAAAGTTTACATGCTAGTTCGAATGTCGCACTATTTTTTTATTATTATTATTATTTTAATCCTTTATGTTTCCAATATTATTTTATTTTGTAAATAAAATTTGATATGAAAATTTTGTCACTTTGCAATAATGCGCGATTGCCAAGTGATGGATCAGATCATCCCCACAGGGATCAATGCCGAAGGATCAATTCGTGACCCCCCTTCACTTTTAGAGGTTAACAAGGGTGTGGGGGGCAGAGGGGGGGCCCGAAAAGTTGATTCCCCAAAACCACTTGCTCATATCTGTTTGCCTCACATTGGGTTTGGGACCCACTCTCCTAAACTGTAAATCACCTACCCCCCCTTTGAAAACCACTTTCTCCTTCCTGCTATGCTCTCGTGCCCACTCACACGTTGCCACTTGTACTTAAGCTATTCACTCCAACCATGTAACCATTAAATCATTTAATCCTTCCTACTACATGTTCATGTAACTATCAGATCATTTAATCCTTCAAGCCAACGTCTAAATTTATTAATTAGATGTGCCAAAAAATGGTTATAACTTGTTTATGCATTAGAACTTCTTATTTTAAAAAATTTTGCTACCCTCCATACTTCTTTTCACCATTTCTTATTCCAACAGCACCAATGCGACCCTAAATTTGAAAGCTACAGAGTGATCTTTATACACAAATCATCGTTATAGCTTTGTAATTCACCACCCTAGCATGTAATTTGATATTTGAAGATGTCTTCTCACAAAGGAAAATCAAAATTATTCATGGAAATGCCTACATTGCCCTCTATTATTAACCTAGATGAGCTCCCTCTAGTATATACGTAATACAAAATCTTAGAAACCCAATGCGAGTTCGATCTTTATGAACTCCACAACTGGGAAAACCAGAAATTTATGGATGTTAGTGATGAATGGATTGTTTGGGAGGTTTTCCTACCCTAATTTATCTTTCCCCAAACTCATACAGTCCTAGAATTTGTCACCTAATGTCATCTCAGGTATCTTCCCAGTCAGAGGGTTATAATTGCCCAAAACAATGAATTTTTATTTGCCATTACACCTGAATCAATATTCCAAGCACTCCAAACAAATATCTAAGCTCCTCTGCACCCATTTTTTTACTGACTCCCTCGTGGAAATCTATCAAAAACTCCCATTTCCTCAATGAGCTTGTATCTTTGAGTCATTCCTACCTAAAAATTCTGAGTTACCTAGAACTAATCCACCCTATTCTACTTCAATTTTTCAGAAATGTCAAGGGAGGTTATATCCATGGTCACTTTTCTATTGGGTCACCCTATCAATTAGTGGGACGATGAAGTAATATTGGTATTTTTATCAATGTTATCTATGGGTAACAATCCTTCGTTAATTTGCAACTATAGTTAGTTTTTGGGAGACAGTATTCATGATGAGTTTCTAATGTTTTCTACTAAAGGAGCTTTTAAACATCAATCAGTTCTTATGTATTTACTTTTATTTCATGAAGCAAAAAGATTTAAGTTCCCATTGCAAAAGTTATATGCACAAGGAAAGACTTAGTTTGTTATTTACTAGACTTCCTTGGTAAGGAAGAACACATAAGAGTATTCCTTTAGTGACTATGTAAACCAATTCTTGCATATGTCCTTATGTCTTGTCAATAGTGATGTTATACCAAGGATTTCACCTAAAATTAGAATAAATTGCACCTTACTAAGCAAGCCAAATTTGGATACTGGTACCTCTATCGGAATTATACAGATATCGAAATATATGGATGTGAACTCCCTCCCTACAGGTTACCAGTATTTGTGTAAATTAGGATCCTTGCCTTATAATACATCAAGCAAATGATGAATATGGATGATTTTCATTTTGTATCCATGAAGTAGAAAGGAAAATTCAAGTTGAAGGTACAACTTGGCCCTTTCATTGTCAATACTAGAGTAGTAGCGAAGGAGGCAAATAATTTATTAAAGAAGATGAAATTCAAGTTGAGCTTTACTTGGTCCTATGATCCCTTGGGAATTATTTCAAGATTGAGAGTTGAACATAAAACAACAGCCTATGTACATACAACCAGGCCAGAGATAAAACAATATGTAAATCAAGAAGAATGGGAGGAAAATAAACTACAGGAAGTTGAGGAACAAATTGTTAGTGCGACATATTCACAAACTTCGGTTCCTCAAGAAAAGAAAACCAAAATACCAAGAGAAAGTCTATCTCCTACATACTCAAAAACTCAAGCTATAGGTTTCACAGTTTTCAAAAGGAGAAAGAAGACAAACACTAATCAGGAGTCCTCAAAATATAAGATTTCACAGGAGCAGACTACAGTGGTGCTGTCAGGATTTCCTATGACTTCTTTTCCAGAAATTGAAGAAATCATATATTTCTCCTGTGTCTTATGTTTCTAAAGATACCATGCCACAAAATATTTTTGCTAGATACAAAAAATTTAAAAGGAAGAATGAAGCATTAAAGGCCACTACTTATTCAAAACTTTGGAAGAATTCTTCAACTACCTAACATCAACTTTTGTCTGCACTTGATATTGAAAAGGGATAGTTTCAATTAGCTTTCTTGGAACCTAAAGTTCCAATTCCTAAAAGTGCAGAAGATTATAAATATCCATTTTTTCTTTTGACACCAAACAAATCCATGCCATTAATCAAATTGACCTTCATAAGCAGGATGGTGAAATGATATATTCTACATTGACAAGTTTTTCTATGGAAGCCTCTAAACTACAAACTTCCTTGAACAATATTCACACACATTTGAAAATGGAGATAATGTCATCTTTGGCTAAAGATAGTAGAATAAAATCTTTTAAACATTTGGTGATCAAACTAGGATATGATCCTAGTGAAATCAAAGTAGCAGAAGAGATGATAATGAATAAGAGTGCTAACATTCAAGAATTGAGGAAGTAACTTAAGCTTCCCACTACTGAACATCCACAAGCTAAGGAAGTTGGTCAACTTGAAAAAGAAAAAGAAAATAAGTTTAAGTGGATAGTTGAACAAAATGTTCAAATTCAAAAGATGGAAGTTGACATGGAAACACTCTTGAAATAAAAATAGCAACAACTCAATATTTCAATTGCCATTCCTATAGCTACAACTTCTACAACATGTACTTTAGTAGCAGGGAAATCTACAACAACAACCATCACAGTACAAGAATAGACTACTGATTTTGTCGAACAACTGCGAAATGCCATGGGAGAATTATCTTTGAAGGATCAAGAAATTGAAAAACTCAAAATGCAGCTCTAAAAGATTTAGGAACAGAAAATTAAATATGATAATGCATATTTGTTTGAGATTGAAAAGAGTTACAAGTTAACTAAACAATTAGAATTGTATGAAAATGAATCTTTAATTGCTCAAACTATTTCTCAAGTGAAAGAAAATATATGGATTGAAATTAATGCATCTGTGACTAAGTTATGGCCTTCAATTGAATTGTTTTTTGAGTAGGAAGATTTATTGGAGAGGTCAAAAGCAGCAGTAGCGGAAATAAAAGAAGACATGGACCACAAGTGAGGAGATGCCACAAGGATGATCAAAGTCCTAAACTCCAAGACAAAAGATGAGCTTGAATAAATCGGCATTGAAGACAGAACTAAAGTTGTCTTGGAGATGAGGAAAGTTCCAACCAAGAGGAATTTGATGCTACAACTTGAGAACATGTGCTAGAATTTAGAGGTTCAAATAAAAAAATTTCACAAGAAATTGAATTCTTTACATCAGAAATGACTTCAAGTTTACATGATACATGTGGAAAATTGATTCCACTTAAATATTATCAACACAGGTTACATGAGATAGCAGTGGACAAGGTGAAATTTGCCAAAATTAGGGGAATTATTACTCAAAAATCCTTCATTGAAGGTTTAAGTTATGTTTTGTTGATTCAATATGAAATTAAGCATTTGTTTTTAACTAGACCCACTTTTGAAAATATGCCGAAGTTGATGAGTCATACAGAAAATTATTAAAGTTTTCTATCCAAGATGAAAAAACATGGGATAAATTATGCAAGCTCATCAAATAAGAACAAAATGCTAAATTTCAGGAGTAGACAACAAAATTTCAAAAGCAGAGAGAAGATTAATAGGGGAAGTAAACATAAAAGAATATTTCTAGCTATAGTCATCAACAACAACCCTCAAAATCTATGCAGAGTGTTCAAATCAGTTCAAATCTACTATTTTTCAATTCTATTTTTGTAATATTCCAACTATTTTGAATGATATTATATTTTGTAATAAATTTTGTTTCCAACTTAGATATGTTTGAAGTTGAACATTATAAGTATTTTGTAATTCAAAGAAGAAAGGGTTGAAGCCTTGTGATGAATGAGTGGCCATGCTTGTAACATTCTAAGCTATTTATGAAGTTAATAGAAGGATTCTGGATTCATTTTGAGGAGCTTGTGTATCTCTATAAGTTCTTCGAGTTATTCAATTATGTATTCAGTTTTATTTTTCTATGCACATTTTCAAGGTAACATAGAAGTATGGGTAGGACTAGATTGAATGTTAATCTATCTAAAAGCTCCTACAAAGTTATAATTATTTAAAAATATTAATTAACTGAAACTGTATGTCTTAGTTAATTCCTATACATTTTTAAATTGTTGCCTTCTGTCATCTCTTGCACATGTACTGTTTGGCTATAGAAAAATTCTATACGCATATTCTATATATAAGAAAGTAGATGTTTAATATGAGTATTTAAGGAATGATATATCTTTTTAAATTCAACTTTCCAAATCATTTTAAAGTTAAATTCTGTTAAGAATGAAGAATCAACCCTTTTGTTCTCTCAGAAATTCTTAGGATTTCAATCTGTTTAAAATTTTAAGCACTGGTCATCCATTCAAAATTAAAAACATTACTTTAGATGCTTTGGCATGGTCCCTTAGCTTAGGATTGTTTACAAAGGACAAAATTAGATTGTCGTTGTTGATGGGGAGTGAATATTGAAGATTTTTTCCCTGGAAAAACAATTATACTTTCCTCTTAATGGTGAATAAGAGGCTAGTAGGCTAAAATCCTTCACATGACGACTCTATATATTAAATATGGCTTCGCACAGGCAAACTAGATCACAGTTAGATCTAGATATTTTCACTCCTTTATCAAATCCAAAGAGATTAATTAGAGTTTCATCAATTAGATGTAGGTTAGAAGCCTTTCTTTCTACTTCTTCCTATTTTCTATCTGAAGTACCTTCACAACCTGACCCTTCACAATCAACCCCAATACCTATTGAATTATCAGATCTTCCTCGAAAAGTTTTAGAACTCCTTTCTAGAGGAGTAGATATTCAAACTGCAATATTAGTCCATCAACTTGAGGCTTTTGAATTTCCTTATTCCCATTTGGAACCTATTGATAGTGAAGAAGATCATAAACTCTCTCTTTCTGAGTATAAACCACTTGATTTTAAATCTTGTTTTAAAGATACTTATCCATCCATTTCTACTAAATTTGAAGAGGAAATTAGTATTTATACTAATCCTCTATCTTTTTTAGAATCCTTAAAAGGTTCTTCCTTGAAGTTCAGAAGTTAGTTATTAATCCTCAATTCTTCCAAAACCCAAAACTTCATCACCTCTTTCATCTCGTAAAGTTGGTTCTCCTAAAAATACAAGTCCACCACAACATCAAATGGCTAGTATTCAACCAATTGTGGCAACACATTATGTAGCCTTAGTCCTTCCACTTGCAGCCCAACTTCATGTTTTTCCTTATGAGTATTTAAACATTTACCTAGATTTTTTGGAGAGATAGGGCCATCTGATAAAGATCACTTAGTTGCATTCCTAGATTTTGTTGATAACATGAATATTGAACATGACGATGTCTACACAGGACTCTTTGTTCAATCACTTGAAGGAAATCTTAGAATATGGTTCAGAGAACTTCAAGTTAATTCAATTAATTCAAGGGTTGAACTAGTTAATATTTTCAAAACTAATGCATAATTAAAAAGGATGGTTTTTACTACTTAACATAATTTGAAGACCCTAAACGAAACCCTAGTGAACTTGTAGCTGATTACATTAAGAGATTTAATAAGCTCTATAACAAAATGCTTCAAGATTGGAATCCTCTAGTAACTGCTGCTAACGTTAGGTTTTCTAAAGCATTTGAAGATGAATTTTTTGTAATGCTTAGGAAGATAAAAGAAAAAACTTTAGCAAACATGCAAACTAATGAAATCAATGTTGAAGCTCATAGATCAACATATACTAAACTGAAAGCTAAGGCAGAAAAGGATGAAAGCTAGAGAAGAAGTTACCTCATCAAAAACTAAAGATGGAGATCATAAAATTCACGAAATTACTTCTCTACTTATAAATATCTCTAATAGAATCTCAAGAATGGAAACTCAACCTAGAGTAACACAACAAGTTGAAAAAAAGATAACAAGTTCAATACAAAAGACCTTTTCAACATCAAATTTTACAAATATCAAACACTGATCAAAAAATTCAGCCTCCCCTAATGGTTGATGATCAAGATCCTGAAGAAACTATTCATGTCAATACAAATGATATCAACTACTTTGAATATCCATCATCACAGATTGATATTACTCCAATTAGTCAAGATCAACCTCTAATTCAAAATCAAGAAAATTCTCAATTTTCCAAGTATCAAGCTTTTTATGATTTCATCATTGTTAAATTAAATAGAAGGTATGACCTTAGACCAAGACTAGGACTTGATAGACCAATAAAAATGGTTACCTTTGATGAAACCCTAGTAAAATCAGTTGAAACACAAAAACAATTAATTCAACCACATAATCAGTTACAAGAACATAATATTGCTGAAAATTTTGTTCCAACTATTTTTAATGTTGAAAAGGAATTAGAGATTTAAAATTCCAATCTCATTATCCGAACTCTCTAAAAATCCAGGTTATAAACAACAAGTCTCTATTGGATCCAATATTCAAGTGTTCATGCAGAGGGGGATATCATTAGTTTATAGGATGAAAAAACTCAAGCTGTTTTTGGTCCTAGTTCAGATATGATTGATGAAAGTGTACCTCCCTTTTATGTCATCTTGAAAATTCATGATTACTTTGTATATAATTTTATTTTAGATAATGGTGTTTCCCATAATCTAATTCCCAAATTAATCATGGATCAAATTCAATTACAAATCACAAGACCATATCGTGATCTGTATACTTTTGATTCCAAGAAAGTACATTGCCTCAGCTTAATTAAGGATTTAGTTGTAGCACTTTCTCAGATCCCTATCAGGAGTGTAGTCTTGGACATTGTTGTTACAGATATTCCCCCAAGATTTGGAATGTTATTATCTAGATCTTATTGTGCCAAGTTAGGGGGAAGTATGCAAATGAACAAGTCTTATCCTACAATCCCAGTTTATGGAGGTGAACATTTCATACTGTATAGAGAAGCAAGATTCATCAATACAGTTTGTAAAGAAAATCAAGCAATTAATCATCCAATTTATGGAATCGACCAAGATTTTGGATGCTTTACTTTAACTGCTAATGATCTTCCAAGTCCTCAAATCAGCATTCAAGAAACTGTCAATACCCCTCAAATTGTAAACATTGACATTTGGAAAATGTATTTTGATGGGGAATTTTCCAAAGATGGGGCAGGGGCTAGAATTATACTCATCTTTACTGATAAGAAAAACATATCCTAATCTTTTAAAATAGATTTTAAGGTCACAAATAATGTGGCAGAATATGAAGCCCTAATTTTAGGATTGGACTTAGCTAAGAGTCTGAAAGTTGAAAAATTGGTTGTCCATGGTGATTTAGAGTTGATTGTAAAATAAATCAGAAATATTTGTCAAACCAAGCATCTTAGGCTTAATGGTGAAATAAGATTGTGTGTTGAATTTAGGAATTTGAACAAATTGTCTTTAAAGGATAATTATCCATTACCAAAAAATGATCAATTACTTCAGATTGTTTCAGGTTAAAATAAGATTTCAATGTTAGATGGCTTTTCTGGATATAACCAGATTCTGGTTAGTTCAAAAGGAAGAGAAACGACAACATTCACAACTCCATGGGGTACATTTATGTATGCTAAGATGCTATTTGGTTTAATCAACACTGGTGAAACATTTCAAGGAGTAACGGATCTCACATTCGTTGGGAAGATAAATAATTTTATTGTCATTTATCTTGATGATTTAATTGTATTTTCTAATTTTGATGAGCAACACTTGAAACACTTGATTTTTTTTTTTGAAAGATGCAGGAAATATGGGATTTCTCTTAATCCCAAAAAGTCACTTTTTGCAATGAGAGAAGGAAATCTTTTGGGACATATAACTTCAAATGAAGGAGTTGTAATCAATCCAAAAAGAGTCTCAACAATTTGGGTAATTATTTTACCTAGAAACAAGAATGAAATCCAATCATTTTTAGGAAAAATAAGTTTATTAATAAGATTTATACCTAATTATGTCGATATTTTGAAAGATATTATTGATATGCTTAAAAAGGATCATGAAGCCAAGTGGACATTACATAATAGATATTGTTTATCACAAATCAAGAAAGCCAATTCAGAAGCCCCAGTGCTAGCTAGTCCATAGTACTCAAAAAAATTTAGTATCTTCTCCTTTGCCTATGACACTACCATAGCTGTTGTTTTACTATAAAGAAATGATGATGGATATGAGTAGCCAATATCCTTTTTCAATAAGGTGACGAGAGATGTTGAACTGAGATATGACATCATAGAGAAGAAATCCTATACCTTGTACATGATTTAAAAGAATTCAGGATTTATGTCTTACATTCTCTTGTTATTGATTATGTCCCCAATAATGCAGTCAAAACAATTTTAACACAACCTGACACTAATGGAAAGAGGGGAAGATGGATTGAATAAATACTTGAATTTGATCTAGATATCAGGCCTAACAAACTAGTGAAACGACAGGTTTTATTTAAATTATTGGCTGAGTCAAATTGTAAGATTCTTGGTATCAACACCATTTTGTAGATTTCAACCGAGAAGAATCCACAAGAGCCTTTTCAGTTTCCAAGTGAGAAGAAACCACAAGAACCTTCTCAGTTTCTAGTTGAGAAGAATCCACAATAACCTTCTCAAATGTCAGCAAAGAAGAATCCACAAGAACCTTCTTCCATTTTAGATCCCATTCCTCTTCCTTTCCATATTAATGACAAATTTTTACTTTCTGATTGGTATAAAGACATAGTGAATTTTCTTCGAGATTTAAAGTATCCTGCTGAATTTACAAAGAAGCAATCTAGATCTCTTAGACTCAAAACTTTGAAATATTATATCATAAATGCCAATTTGTATTGGAAGGATCCTTTGAATATCCTTTTATTATGGCTTATTCAATGTGAAACCAATGGAGTCATTGAACAATTTCATGAAGGCATTTGTGGAGGACATTATGCTTGGAAGGAAACTACATAAAAAATTATGAGAGCAGGTTTCTATTGGCCCAAATTGTTTGCAAGAGTCAGAACAAAAGTAAGAAGCTGCATCCCATGTTAGATATTTGCTGGAAAATAGAGGCTACAAGCACTTCCACTTGTCCCAGTTTTAATTGAATCTCATTTTTACAATGGGGATTAGATCTCATAGGTGAAATAGTTCCAGCTTCGAGCAACCAAAATAGATGGATTTTAATTGTCACTGATTACTTCACCAAGTGGGTAGAAGCAAACACTGTTAAGAATGCAATTGATATAGTGGTCATAAAATTCATTGAAGATAATATATTATCTAGATTTGGGTGTCCATAACGAATAGTTACAAACAATGCACAAGCTTTCAACAAACTTAAAATGATTGAGTTTCGTCAAAAATATCAGATTTCATTGCATCATTCTACACCATATTACCCATAAGGTAATGGGTTAGTAGAATCATCAAATAAAAGTTTTGTTAAGGTTATAAAAAAAGTATTGGTAGATCACAAAAGAAGTTGGGATAGTCATCTCAAATATGCATTTTGGGAAAGCAAAGTATCACCCAAAATATCTATTGGCAAGTCCCCTTTCCAACTTGTATATGGAACTGAAGCAATTTTCCCTACAAAACTAGCATTCCAAGTCGTAAATTTTTTACAGGAACCATATGAAGAAACTATTGGTTTTTCAATGAAAATCAATCAGATTATTGAGCTAAACCAAGATAGAGATGAATTTCAACACAAAATTTGGCAATATCGAAATAAAATGAAAAGTTTATCTGACAGGAAGGCTAGAGAAAGAGACTTTAGGCAAGGTGATCTAGTTTTAAGATGGGATGCCAGAAGAGAGGAAAGAGACAAGCATGGAAAATTTGATAATTTGTGGTTCAGACCATTCAACATTGTAGATGTAAAGGGTAAAAACACTTTCATTATGCAGAACTTGGAAGGATAATATTCTTCATTTCCAGTCAATGGGCAATACCTCAAACACTATATTTAGTATTAAATGTTTGGTGTTATACAATTATATATTACAAAGCAACGGAACACATAAAATATTGCAGAAATATAAACACAGAAAATGCATAAAACAAGAGAGACACAGATATACGTGGTTCACCTAGTTTGGGCTACATCCACAGAGAAACAACCAGTCCTTCTTTTATTATATTATCCAACAAACTAAAGAGATACAACCTACAACATATCCGTTTTAACTCCCTCTTCACTCTCAATCTCCTCTCTCTTCCTCACATATAATACATATATGATAGACGCAAGACAATTCCCTCATATATAGTGAGGGGTTGCCTTCTAGGGAAAAAAACCCTAAATTAAATATAACTTCTACCGTTAGATCATCCACCTAATGAATGACCCAGATTGACTAGAAACTACTAGACTTTTACAAGGAAATTTTACATCTGATTTTAGCTTCGGGGGCGCTACCCCCGAGCCCTCGCCAGGGGACCGCTGGCCCCTGGACCCCCCAGCCGAGGGGGATCGGCTCCCCCGAACCCCCGCAAGGGGGACAAGTCCCCCCTGCACCCCCTCGCGTGGAGAGGTGTACAATCTTCCAGGGGTATACATCTAGCTGAGACCTTTGAATAAAAAAGATAATCAAGCTCCACACCCAACACTTGGAACCATGTTCATTGTAAATTTCTAGTTTTCTTTAAATTTTAGCATCAAGTGTTTTTCACAACAAATACTCCATATCCCAAGGAGAAGGCACATGGATCAACAAGTTCTCTTCATCCCGTAGGGGGAACCAGTCCCCAGATGGAGTTGATATTGTAGCTTATTTTTACCCTAGTTGTTTTTTACTTTTTCCCTTATGTTGAAAAAAGAAAAGAGAATAAAAATAAAAATAAAAAACAGAAAGAAAGAAATGATAAAGTGAGAAAAAGAAATTAAAAAAAATATCAAAAGAAAACAATGAAAAAGGGATATATATATATATATATATATATATATATATATATATTATAATATATATATATATTATATATATATATATAATAAATGAATAAATAATAAAAATTTTGTGTGCTAGTTCAAATGCCACACTATTTTGTTTTGATTATTTTTTAATCCTTTATGTTTCATGCGATTATTTTATTTTGCAAATAAAAGTTGATATGACATTTTTGTCACTTCGTGATAACACGTGATTGGCAGGGGATGGATTAGATCATCCCCACCTAGATCAATGATGGAGGATGAGTTTGCGACACCCCTACACTTTCGGAGGTTAACGATGGGGCGAGGAGGTCCGAAAAGTTGATTCCTTGAAACCACCAGATCATATGTGGCGGCCTCACATTGAGTTCAAGACCCCCCCCGAAACAACAAACCAGTCACCCCCTGGAAAACCACTTTCTCCTTCCCCCTCACATCTCGTAGTCACTCACACCTTTCCACCAATCCCTCTGATATTCGCTCCAACCATGTAACCATTAAATAATTTAATCCTTCCCTCCAAACAGTCATGTAACCATTAGATAATTTAGTCCTTCATGCCAACATCTTAATTTATTAATTAGACGTGCCCAAAAATAGTTATAACCTATTTATGTGTTCAAACCTCCTCTTTTAAGAAACCTTGCTACGCTCCCTACCTTTTCTGACCATTTCTTGTTCCAACAGAGCTAGTGTGACACCGAATTTCACAGCTTCGTAGCAATCTTCATACACTAGTGATCGTCATAGCTCGGTAATTCGCCACCCTAGCCTATAATTATCTATTCAAATATCCAAAGGTAAATCGAAATTAGCCATGGAAATCCCTATGTTTCCCTTTTTTATTAACCTAGACGAGCTACCTTTGGTAGATACAGAATACAAGATCTGAAAAACCTAGTGCTAGTTCGATCTTTTTGAGCTCCACAACTAGGCAAACCAGAAATTTCTAGATTTTAGTGATGAATTGAATATTTGGGAGTCTTTCCTACCCCAATTTGTGTTGGCTTGGTGGGTCCTGACCCACGTTTAGAGTTATTTGCGCCAAACAAATCCCTACACTACTAGCCCTTTTGGCATAAATTCGCGGAGCGCAGACTGAAGTCTCACCCGAAGTAGTATGGGGGGATGTTGGAACCAAGTTTCCACACCCAAATATCAGTGTGATATTGCTTTATGCCATAAACCATCCTTCATGCAAATCGATAAGCCTTTAAGTATTATTGATATAACTTCCTTGAGTCGACCTCTAGACCTTCGTGGAGGTCTACAACTAGATTTTTTGGACTCTAAATATGCTAATCAGCCACTTACATGCATCAAAAACTATTCTTAACCCAACAATTATTTAGACAGACTCAAGACTTCCCTGTGCACTCAGTTGCAGGGGTCCGCGCACACAGCTGCGGGCTCTACTCTAGGCCTATGAACACGTAGTTGTAGGGCCTTTCTTCTTACTCTCCTGTGATAACCTTTTAGACTCTTTCCATAGACTACTTCCTTCTCTTTTTTAGACATCCCTACAACACCTCTATTTATACAATCCCATGGTCCGTGGACCATGGGTAGATCTTCAAAAGCTGACTCAACTTACATAAAAGAAGGGTAAAACCCTTTTTGACTCCTTTACTATCTACGCACTGTGACCTCAATTTTCGGAGACTTTACATTGTATATAACAAAACTTGGGCTTTTTCCCCAAAATTGCCCCAAGGGACCCCATCCCAATAGGACCCCAACAGAAAGATCGTGACTCTCCCTCGAGTCACTCGGCTGGCGCGGATATCTTTCTGCAACCCCTAGTTCTACTTGTGCAACCACTACTTTAGCCATGCTGTATGTGGTTGCCTGTTTGATCTATTTGACCAACTTCTCTATGGTTGGTCCTACATTGTCCTGCTTGATCTTCTGCTGCGTACTCTACAAGTTCGCTAATTTTTCTTGAATATTGGCAGAGATGATGTAGGCCTCATCCAACCAAGGCCCCAATCTAGCCTTAAGGACTACCTCTTTATTTTGCGCTACTTCCACCTATGTAAGCAGCTGCTTAGCCTCCTGTAGCTTGGCGAGGCATTGAGTTGTAGCAACGATGTGTGTTGTCACCCTTACCTCGTCATATTTCTATTATAACTTGTGGAATTTTGTATTCAACCTCTGTAGGTTGGGATCTTCTTGTAGAGTCGTTACTACCTCCATAGCCTGCTCAAACAATGTTGTGTAGGCCCCGACCACAACATCTACTGTTGCGACTCCATCCTTAATAGTGGTGTTGGGTGTGGTTTTTTACCTATTTTGCACATTCTTTCCGATGTTTTTGACCTTTCTGTCTCCCAGGCCTATGACTTTATATGACCAAATTCCTTGTTTTCTTACCCTTTTAACATATTCTATTGTCATATTACTTTGTTGTATTTTACTGAATAATAGGAGGCTTTATTCCTCTTTGTGGCTAACTGGGAGAGCATTGAAGAAGTGTTTTGGGAAGTTCTCCTTTTTAGGTGTTGGCTCGTGAGAACGAAGCTATGAAGCAGACAGGCAACAAGGATTAACTGCAAGAAAGGGTAGAAAAGTTTTTTGTTACACCCTGAGTGTTGTTACACATTGGATGCTATTGCAGGTTGTTGTTACACATTAGTTGTTGTTACAGGATGTTGTTACACCTTGTGCTGATCTATCATCACACCAACAGTGTTGTCGACAGCTGTGTCACATCATCTCAAACCACCATTCACTCGATGTTATTGTGCCGAAGCTGGGAAATGTGGGTACTATTCCACATAACAACTATCGGTAGTAGGGATTGTTTATCTTTTGAAGCAACAACACTCAAGAAATTGCAATCATAACTAATGTATATTTGTATTTAGCAATAGGTTGTAACATATTTTATTTTTTATCAACATGAGAATCGTGAGATTCTCATGACGAATCTGTTTCTAATTTTGGGTTGTAATAACTATAAAAGACTCAATTTTTCATGTATAAGGATACGACATATAGAAGATTACGGTTACTCTACTTCTGTAATTCTGAGTTTATTTTAATATCAGTTAGCACAGTGATGCTATTACTGTTCTTCAACTGATTCATTAATCACTTATGTGTTCTTCCTACACCCTGTTGAGGAGGAAGGGCCCTCCTCTTTGGCAAGGATTGTACTGATATAGGTAATGTAGATTTTAGTGTAGTTAATTTATTTATGGTTTCTCGTTATTGCTGTACAAGTCATGGATTACATTAGCTGTTGTTTCCATTTATATTATGTTGTTACACTGAGTTAATCAACAAAATGGTAGTAACCGGTTGGATTAAATGTTACTTCCTGTGTGGTGTGTCTTTATTTTGATAGATGCAAGTTGTGATTTATATTTGTAGAGTGTTTTTATATCTACATGCATGGTTTGATTCAGCAATTTAGATCAGCGACATCTTTCAAAGTTTTCTATATTTTCTTATTCTTGGCTAGAGTATATCGGCATAGACAGTGCAAACTATATTGAAATAGCAAGACCTACCCTGGGTTGATAATTAATGTTTTAGTCTGAGTCAATTAAGGTTTATTGAAACATCACTACATTTTGGTGTTGTAAGTCGGCGATGGAAAATTGATGATACAGTCCACCAAGTTATTTGTTTGATATAGAGTGTTCCTAGTCCGTAGATGTTGGGCAGTAAGATAAGATGTAAGAACCTATGCATCGCTCTAACATACCTAAGTAGGCTCACCATTGTGATTACTAAGACACTTAGGAAATTTTCATGTTTTGTTAGTGTGCCTTCAACTCTTCAGTTGTTGGGCAGTAAGACAAGAGGTAAGAACCTGCGCATCGCTCTAACATACCTAGGCGGGCTCATTTCTATCAAAAACTAAGACACTTAGAGTGTGATTTAATACACATAGGGTCCATGTGTGCACTTGTAGGACTTACAAAGATACTTAAATCATCCCCACTCTAATAAGTCACAAGAATGAGAAGTTGTAAAAAGGAAATGAAGGGTGAAGATTTGGGAAGGAAGACATTTATCTAGGAATTAATCTCCAAGGTGGAAAAAGAACAATCCATCTCTTAAAGGAATGCAAAGAAAATAGGGCCACAGAACGTTGTTACTCCCATAGAAAAAGAAGAAACCTCTAATCCCTCCATCTCGAGACTGTATCATTCTAAAGAAAATAGTCATACCCCTAGGATTAAGGATTTTATTCATGATCAAGAAGGGGAAGCTAGTAGTCAGAATTTGAGGACCAAGGGGCAAGGGGAGATTGAGGGGGAACATTGGACACCTGAGACAAAAAGATACCTATTGGTTTATCAATATCCAGATACGAGTAGTGTGGTGAAACAACCAGCCCCAAGGGTATATGAGGCACTAACCACATCTACAGGGCCATCACAAACACAGCTCGAAGGACATCTACTATAGCAAGGGTTAGAAGAATTAGTCATGGGGGACAATAATGATAACATTGTTAAAACAGACTCCATTATCACCACCTTTGAGTTCCCAATCGAGAATATCGGAGGTGAAGCTCTTATGAAAAATGTTCCTCTATCATCCTTACCATCCTTTCAGGGGATGAATTTGGAAGATCCAGACACATTTCTATTTTAGTTTGATGTCTTATGTAGAATTTATGATTATACAGCAGATGCTCAGAAGTTAAAGCTATTTTCTACTACCTTAAACAGGGCAGCCTTGAGATGGTTCATGGGATTAGGCTCTGCTTCTATTTCAACGTGGAATGATATGAAGGATACATTCTTATCAAAGTACCCGGACTATTGCAGGACCCGAGACTTATGGGAAGATATATTTATAATGACACAGAAGGAGGATGAAAGCCTGAAAGATTATGTGGAACAGTTCCACTATAATGTGTAGAGGTCTAAACACAATGATTTAGACCAGGAAATCTTGAAGACTATATTTATCAGAGGAATGAGGAATGACTACCTTGACACCTTGAATCTATTGGGAAAAGGGGATATATAACAAGAACCATTCACAGAAATTGTAAAGCTCTGTGTAAGATTCTCTTGAGGATCATCCAAAGGAAGGAGTACAATTCAAGATGCCTTTGTTTGCATACAAAATCTACATGTGGGTAACCAGAGCAGAGATCGGGAATTTATTATAAAATTTCAAGACCGATATCCTCAGTACTCTCTCGGTCCAGATAACAACAACACAGATTAAGAAGACACAAGAAGAAGCTAACACACCCCTGGCTGTGTTCTGTCCGACATTTCAGAAGAAACATCCTTTCAGGGAATGTGAATTGAACAACATCAGCCTGTGTAATATTTGTGAGCTGGAGAATTTGATGAAGAAGTGTCGATGGCTTCCTAGACTAAAGGCAATATTCATAGAATCAAGCGAAGAGTTGCAGTCCTCTTACTTCATCGTACTGGGAAGTCCATGGCAACCGTGATATCCAAGTATGTTTCAAGACTTTTCCTCTTTCAATTCATGGAAAAATTCATATAATAACCAACAATATCCATGGAAATATTCTGACCCTTCAGCATAGTTCCCTTCACCCTAGAACCAATGGTCTCCATCTCCTCCTGTTCAATATCCTCAATCCCAACCATATCCTGAGAATTAGAATTGGAGAGGAAATGCCCATAATTCAGATTTGCCTAGACCATCCATGCAAAAGTAGCTGCAGTTACCTCCTTTCCAAGCTCCTACTCCTCCACCACATGTGTGACCACAACTACTTGTGAAACCTAACCCAAACCCAAACAATAAAGTAGCTCAGGGCATAGAGGCTCCTACGACCTTCTAGACCTACCTTATTAACCCCATGGGACTTAATGAAATACAATTGTGATCGGGAATGGTAATTAACCCTAGTCACTCCCCTATCATTATAGAAGAGGACTGTGAACCATCCAGAGGAGATGTTGGACGCATTGATGTGGCTATTGTGCCTACAGTAGCTGATATAGAGGAAGTTGTTACATCCGTAACAACCGACTCTCAAAGAATTGTTACATCTATAACAATTAATTCGGGGATGGTTGATACACCTGTAACAACAGATTCGACTGTTGTAACGGAGGACCCTCTGTACCCTTAGAGATTGGCCGAACCTAGGATGACTTCACAACTTGATTCTGATTTTCTTAACGAGTTGCAAAATTTTTATGTATGAATTCCTCTGCTATAATCCCTTAAATAAGTATCCATCTATGCCAAGACAATGAGAGATTCGTGCATCAAGAAACTTGGGAGGAATCCTAAAGACCCTGCCACCATACATGTGATGGGAAAGTTATCCGAATTAATGACTGTTCAGCCTCTCCTTGCTAAGTACAATAATCTAGGAAATCCTGCAGTCACTGTCTACATTAGTGATCAGACCATAGACAACACATTGATTGATATTGTGGCTTCCATTAATGTAATGATGAAAGATCTCTTTATCACTCTCAGGCTACAGGGACTCAGACATACTCCTACTGTGCTTGAATTAGCAGATAGGTCCCGTGTTAAACACGCGGGGATGTTAGAGGATATAGTGATTATGATAGCTTCCTAGAGATATTCGACTAATTTTCTCATCTTACATCCCAAATCCAATTCTGGGGGGCATCCTTTGAACCTAGGGAGACCTTGGCTAGCCACTTGAGATGCATTTATAGGTTGTAGGATGGGATCCATGGTAATCTTGGATGGCCATGCAACCCAAAACTTTAATATTTATCCCCCCAAAAAAAATATGGATGCGTACAATCCTTGGTGGGATGAGTTTGAGCCTGAGTCAAATCATTCCCTGCCACTCCTCACTCTGGGGAAAGCCCTATATTTCAAAGATGAGATAGAAGATGATGTTATTAATGGTTTTATTAGTAATTCACTTTCTGTTGCTTTTATTAAAAATGCAAATGAGGAAGAAGAGGTGGAAGATATAGATTTTGAACAATTGAGAACTGCTCCAAATATTGCTAGCAGTGCAATTGGGATTGAATCTGGAAAGTTTTTTAATGTTAATCCCAATTTGATTGCTGAACAAAACTAACGGCTGTTATAGCTATTACAGAAGTATAAAAAGGAATTTCATGGGATTATACGGATATGAAAAGGATCCACCCTAACCTATGCACTCACCATATTTATTTGAAGGATGGCTGCAAATCAGTCAGACAACCACAATGCGTAGGAACCCTGCACTAAATGAAGTGGTGAAAGACGAATTACAAAAACTCCTAAGTGCTAGTTCTATTTATCCAATATATGACAGCCAGTGGGTGTCACTGCTTGTCATCGTTCCTAAAAATAATGGTAACTGGAGAGTCTATGTTGATTATAGAGAACTCAATAAGGCCACCCAGAAGGACCATTTTGCCTTACCATTATAGACCAAGTCCTTGATACTCTCTTCGGAAAGAAATTCTTTTCATTTTTGGATGGATATAGTGGCTACAATCAAATACATATTTCCTTGGAAGACCAGGATAAAATGACCTTTACTTGTCCTTGGGGAACTTACGCATATAAAGTACTTCCTTTTGGGCTCTGTAATGCTCCAACAAACTTTCAAAGGGTAATATTGGTAATTTTATCTGACTTGTTGAATGACTACCTGGAAATATTCATGGATGATTTCACATCTTATGGAGATGCTTTTGAAACAACATTTGTCAATCTGGAAAAAGTGTTAGAATGGTGTGTACAAACTAATGTTGCCTTGAGCACTGGGAAATTTCACATGATGATGAATGAAGGGATCATGCTTGGACATTACATTGCTGCTGATAGAGTCAAGGTAGACCCTACAAAAATAGAGGTAATTCTAAAAATTCCAATCCTTAAAATGCAAAAAGTTGTACATAGTTTCTTGGTGCATGCAGGGTATTAGAAAAGATTTATAGAAAAATTTTCAAAAATTGTATCACCATTATCTTCCTTGCTCATGAAGGATGTTGATTTCTTGTGGACAGGGAAGTGTGAGCAGGCTGTCTTAAAGATGAGATGTTGTGTATTAGCAGCTCTGGTCTTGTGAGGACCTAATTGGGAACTGTCGTTTCACATAGCTACAAATGCATCAGATATTGTTGTAGGTGTTGTTTCGGGCCAACTAGAGGATAAGAAACCTTATGCTATTTACTACATAAGTAAAAATCTAACTCTAGTTGAGCTCAACTACATAGTGACCAAGAAGGAGTTCTTAGCAGTCATGCATGCCATCAATAAATTCTACCATTACATCACCAGGTATCCTAACAAAGTCATTGAGGGGATCCTTACTAAGAGTGGGGCCAGTCATCGAAGAAATTGGGTTGACAAACTTCCAAAAGTGTTATGGGCATATAGGACTACATGGAGAAATACCACTAGATTCTCACCAGATGAACATGTATATGGAAAGAATCCTTTATTCCCCATTGAATTTGAAATCAAGACACTAAGGAAAACATTGCAGGTCAATTTGGATTTGGCTACATCACAAAGGCAGAGATTGAACCAGCTCAATGAATTGGAGGAGAAACAGTTGGCTACTATGTAGCAAACAAAGATTATCCAGCAGCAGAGAGCTAAGTGGCATAACAAATTTATAAAGAAGAAAAAGTTCTAGAAAGGAGATTGGGCTCTCTTATATGACTCAAGTTTTAAAGACTTCAAGGGTAAGCTCTACACCAAATGGCTAGGTCCTAATGAGGTAGATGCAGTCTTTGACAATGAGACTATAAATTTGGTGGCCATTGACAGTGCAAGGACACCATTACTTGAAAATGGGCACTTCTTTGGTTATATCACAAACCTACCTTGAGGGATTCATTTGTCAACATTGTCACAAATTCAGATCTACAAATTACAGGAACAGGGGAAAGCCCACTTGTGCTGCAAAACTTTTAATTTTTCGAATAATGTAACAGCTAAAAACCAGCTGGTGGCAGCTGTTACACCTTCAATCTTCAAAATAATAATAAGAACAATAATAATAATTTGGTTGTGAAACCTTTCATAGGTGCAGCGTTGGGAAGCGGGTCCCCCACATAAGGGTTTTCGGGCTCAGAGCCCACAATTTTGGGTATTGATGTTGTAAAAGTTCCACGAAGTGCACAGAGTGTGAATTTTAATGGGTCAAGTCAAAGGGTTGTCTGCCCGAAAATAATGTAAGATAATAGAAAGCAGGTAAGCCTAACCATGGTCCGCGGACCATGGGAATGTATAAATAGATCGAGGCTCTAAGGGTAGAAGGCATCTTTTGGTTCTGATCTGTGGTATTATGGGTTTGTGAATGCAATATTCACTCTAAGTCTATAAGTCTGAGTAGTGGTTGGTAGTAGTTAGAGTAGGCTCTGCAACTGTGTGTGCAAAGGCCTGGTAGAGTCCACAGATGTGTGTGCAGACCCCCGCAGCTGAGTGTACAGGGTGGAAGTGGATTGTATTGAAACATAATATTAATAAAGATAAGTGTTTCTGAATTATTTTGCATCTGGTCACAGATCTATATGTTTAAGCTTATGTTCTGGTTTTATGCATATCTTTAAGATTTTTGGTTGCCACACTGGTTATAATTGTTGAATGTTTGATTAGAAACCTTAAGAAGTAGATCAGATCTATAATAACCACAATAATAATAAGAATCTAAGAAGTGACTCATCACCGAGCTACGCGAGGTCCAGATAGTCGTGCAGAGTAGCATAAGTGCGCATATCGGTTCATGACCCTTCCAGTCCTCATCAATACATCCCTAGTGTGCGGAAACCTGGTTCCAGCACCCTCACATACTACCTCCGATGAGACTTTAGTTTGCGCTCCACAGATTATTGCCGAAAGTGTCAGTAATGCGAGATTTGTTTGGTTAAACACTTCCAAACTTGGGTCAGGCTCCAATAAGCCAATAAATGGTTCCGTTGCTGGGACTAGGATCTACCTAAGGGATGTCTGATGTTAGAACACTAGAACCCTATGAAGGAAGAGATTGAAGAATGGTTGGATCAAAGAGATTCACAAGTTCATGGTACAGGAAAATAAAACCCCACAAATATTTGGGAAGAGGTGGCTGGATCGCTACGTATATACAGAAATTCATGAGATCTTCTTCGTGTCTTTCTCTTTAGAGTTGTATGAGTGGATCGCAAGGCTAGCAGACATCTAGGGAAGGTGCAACCCATAGTGTGGACTCTAGAGCTGGTGCGCATGCTAGAGAGAACTGAAGATAATATTGCGCAAGTCGTAGATCACTAGCTGGATTAGATAATAGGAGAGTTTATCACTGAATTTGCGATAGATATGACTGTCAGCTACAACAAAGCAGAAAGATGTTTTCTCAAGGGACCACGAGATAAGTACATCAAATCATTGAATACCAAGATTAAGATGCTATTGTGTGAAAAACGGGTGATGCGAACACATTAATGAGTGGAACAATGCAGAGTGGAAAGGCCTACAAAGGTATAAAGAGGTTAGAAATAGTCATTTAATTTCACCTCTAGTAGCGGGTGAGGAAGAGCGCGCTTGGGCTTCTCCAATGAGTGCAGTCAGTTTGATAAAGCAATGCATACCACAATTACCATCCCCACATACGCCACCACCTACATCACCTCTGTCACCTTTGTCCTTTCCCACACCACCTCCGCCTAACTAGCAGTTTAGCATGGCGAGTGCAATCAAGTTGCCTGTATTCAGAGGAGTAGGAAACGAAGACCCAGATCAGTTTTGGTTCGTAGTAAGAGTAGTACGGGAAGCACAGGGGATTACAGATGATAACATCAAGAAGGCCACCTTAGTAAGTGCACTGCAGGATCGTGCACTGACATGGTATATCAAGCACTCGAATGATCACCTAAATGTTGGAATAGCAGAGATCCAGACTGCATTGAATAAAGAATTTAGTCGGCCGAAATTAGAAACACAATCAATCATTGGATTCAAGGAGATCGCAATGCTTCCAGGAAAAACCCCTTGGGATCTAGATTAGAGACTGAAGAGCACAACTCGCAAGGCTAACATGACACTGACAGATGCGTAGCATCACACATGGTTTG
This sequence comes from Pinus taeda, assembly GCA_000404065.3. Lineage (NCBI taxonomy): Eukaryota > Viridiplantae > Streptophyta > Pinopsida > Pinales > Pinaceae > Pinus > Pinus taeda. Next base: position 76,195 of record APFE031481133.1, on the reverse strand, counting down.
TGGCATCTTTGACACCACATTTGAGGATGGTGCTATCATAGTAGAAGATCTCAACCCAAGTAGAAGCATTGGAAATAGCAACGAGATTGCATGAAACTTTGATACAGGATCCTGGGTTGGGAGTCCAATAGATCCACGCTCAACTACAAAACCTATGCTTAGAAATGCAAAGTTTGAAGCATAATAGGGAACCCTGACCAAAGGCACGTGAAGAAATGTGGTGTATCAAATGCAAAGGCCAGGGTCACGATAAGGATCACTGCCCTATATTCGTGAACTATTTGGTGGGAAGGGGACCGATGCCTTTAAGACTGGAGGTACAAGTAGGGCCAAGTGTGGCACCCGCACTCTGGTGCATGATTTTCTAGGTAGGAGGAAATCACATGACAGACAATTGTCACCTATTATTGAAGTATACCCAGACTCTGCAGCAATTGTACTATAAGTTCTGTAGATCAGTGGGTCACGACGAGCGAACGTGTTAGAGATATGAGCTAATGATGGATAGGACCCCAGCCTATCGAATGTAGACTGAAATGTGAGGTTTCAATCTAGCCGTAGTGGCATGTGGTGGATTCCAAGGACACGGATGAAGGTGAGGAGGAATGGGACCTGGATGAGGGTGCGGACAACTGATCTGTTATAATTGTAGAGGAGCGGGGCATTATGCTCGTGATTGTACCAACCCGATGAGAATATCTTGTCCGTACTGTGAGCAATTTGATCATGAAATGGTAGATTATCAGATGTTGATCGTAGAAATGCACGAGAAAGGGGTACTAGAACCTACTCCTACTCAAAATATCCAAATGATGAGGTCTGAGCCACACGAAGAGGACCCCCGCGTAAACATGGTACTCAGAAGTGGTGCAACTATAGGGCAAGATAAGAGGAAACAATCTAGAGAAGATTTGTGGGTTTGGGAGGCTTCTACAAAGCAACCTGAGTCTAAGATGGAACGCATAAAGGAAATGCCTAAGGAAGCTAAGAAGAGCTTCATGGAGGCCTCTACTTCAGGCAGTAAGGATCAACCTGAGCCGGGAATGGATCCTTCTATGCTTACTACCTTTTTAGAGACATGTATGAAGCTACTACATGATAATAAGGTGGTTAAGGGAATACAAGAGCTGATCACTAGGTGCACAGGGTCAGGAGAGCCATGCATGGTCCGGAAACTTCGAAAGCATGCATTGTGCACCGGACGGGAAATGCGATTGATGGCACAAATTGGTGAGTATGAGATGAATCAGGTCATCTTAGATTTGGGGTCAGATGAGAATGTATTACCAAAATAGACGTGGGAACATATGGGTAGGCCCGCGCTATAGTGGTCTCCTATTTAATTAATGATAGCCAACCAACAAAAGATCTTACCAATGGGAAGGTTGCAAGGGGTGACAGTGGACATTGAAGGCGTAAGTACACAAACGAACTTTGAGGTAATAGAAATTGTTGATGACAATAATTTGTACCCCGTGCTGCTAGGAATCGATTGGGCCACGGACATGAATGGGGTCATCAACTTAAAAAGAGAGAAGATTATAATCGAGAAAAAGTCACTCCATGTGATAGCTCCACTGGACCTAGCCGAAGGAGCGCGCTACACTGAACTTGTGCATGATGAGGACAGTGATAATGAACTAGACTGTATCTACCAGATAACAATGCAAGACTAGGATCAGGTGAATCCAACAGTGGATGGGACAATCTCATTCGAGCGTGGCAGTTCCTGAACGTCTGATTCAGATGAATAGATAGAGTGATGGTAGAACCGATTGCATGAAGTATCAATGCTAAACTATAATATGATGGTTAGATCACTGCGACACATGACGACCGAAGCAAGGAAACTACCAACAGATGATGGTGCAACAGATGAGAAGGAATTCATAGACCATTGTGGAAATACAATAACAAAGCCAAAGTGACAAAACGTGCAAAAAAGGATGTTGTGCATGCCAACTACTTAAGGCTGGATTACACCTCAGAAGACTAGGAGGAAATGGCATGAATGTACAAGGCAGCTGATCATATGGGTTAGAGGTCCCTAGCATCGAATGCAATCTAGGCAACAAGGATGAAGTAGGTTGGGCACCCACCTATGGCAAGGGATGCAGCTGTATGCTGTGCAACCACCATTCCAACTAAGAATCAACGATTAGAAACTGATACGGCAGCAAGAATGATAGTGCCTTCCATCAGGCATTCGCGATGGAATCTCTGGAAAACATGTCGGATCCTGAACAGAGTTCGTCAGATAAAACACACCGATTGGAATCTGTGCATACTAGGGGTTCAATGGGCCTATAAGTTCGTAAAAAAAATGGGGTGTGCGAAGATGGTGCTATCAGTGATCAAACACGAAGAAACTAGGAAGGCGAAGAGAATTTCCCCGACCACTGCCCCAGTGGTTTAGAATAGATGTGAGGACCTGGGTAAAGGAATTCAGTGGTTATAGGAAGCCATTCGATGTGGGAGCTTGAAACTTCATGAAATCGATGAAGAATGGACACGACTGAGGAGGAAAACCGTGATGTTGGATGATGAAATCAACGAACTTAAAAACCAGAACTGCACAAGTGTGCTACACGAATCTAAAAATAAGGGGACCAGACCTAGCTAGCCCTACTACTGAACTCAAACGAGCTGTGGCCTTACTAGTGTTAGCCTCCTATACCAATAGGTTTAATCTTTCATGATTGTCTTGATTGAACTATGGAATATGTTCAAACCTTCTTTCTTGAGCAAAGGTGTTCCATATTCTTGAAAAACCAAAAAATAAAAAAAGTTAAAAAATGTAAAGAGGGTGTACCCTAAAATAAAAATCAAAGGGTAAGGAAAATAAAGTGGTAAAAAAAAAAAAAAAGTGCAAGAAATGAACCCCAAGCAAAAAACAGACCGAGGAAAGTGTGCAAATCCAAATTCCACTACTACTTCATTTTTGTAATAAAACAATTGTGTGCAGCTTGTCCAACCTTTGCCACAATTCATGAATAAGTCAAACTGTTTAAACTTGGCTTACTCATATTTCAATTTCATGTTGTAGATTAGAGAATAAATATCTGACCAAACAATTTAATCTTAGCAGATAAGTAGATAGTTAGAGTTAATAAAAGGTGCTCAACGGTTTAATCTAAGCCCTTGGATGTAATAAGGGTAGAATTAGATAGATTTTCCTTGTAAAAAGAAAAAATGTTGATGAGGGTTTGCAAGTTTAAATGCACCCTAATAAAGAAG